>JAPYYW010000605.1:0-50845 GCA_030522545.1 Cremastinae sp. A BG-2022a
AAGAAAAAAACAAAAAAAAAAAATAGGAAAAAATGAGGAAAAGAAACAAAAAATACAAAAAAAAAAAATTTATAAGAGAAAAAAAAAAAAAAAAAAAAAAAAAAAAAAAAAAAAAACGTAACAAAAAAAATAAAAAAAATGAAGAAAACAACAAAACAAACAAAAATGTAATAAAAAAATACAAAAATAAACGAAAAAAAAATACAAAAAAGAAAAAAAAATCACAAAAAACAAGAAACAACAAATAAAATCCCACACACTCGCGCACGCACGCACGCACACACACCATACACGAAAAAAGTATAGAACGTAAATTATGTATTTATATAAAATCTACAACTTTTATTTCTAAAATTTTCGTCTATGTTCAATATTTTTCTAAAAAACTAAGAAAAACCCCGAAAAAGTCATATTTAAAAAATTTTAAGGTATCTAGCTTCATCTGCGCCAACGTTAATAATCAGATTCATGCTCGGAATGGCCAAAAACATAGAGGTACTAAATTTCAAGTCGATCCGAGGTCTACTGTCTTCAGAACTTGGAACAGAACGATCCCACAAAAAATTTTTTAAAGTCGATTTTTAGAAAACTATTGCGAGTCGCCAAAAATCCTTTTAAGGGATCTTTTAGAATGCCAAAAGGAATATTTGTGCCAAATTTCAGACCGATCCGCGGTTTACGGCTTTCGGAAGTACACCCTTGAATTTTGTGAATTAATATATTACATATAATACGCACAAACAATTGAGAAAATCGTGACAGAAACACGAAGGGCAAATTTTATCAATTAATCATGAAAAGTGGACTTTCGTCAGGAACTAACTCTATGATTCTCCCTCATGTTCAAAACCGGATATTAAAAAATATGTAAAAATGTGTGAAAACAACAACTCTTTGATTCGTGTGTGCCGACACGCCAAGGAATGAATAACGAACTTTCAAATCGCGGAAGAAAAATGAAATAATCGACGTTAATAAAAATTAATCGGATTACACGAGCGTGGACCGCGAGAGCTGGGCAACCCTCCGTGGATCGCAATTAAACTAATAAGAAGAACAGGGTTAATGTATATATAACGGACTGGCATAATGCTTCTCCTTGTAATTTAGTAAATTAAGCGTTCACGGTTCCGCTTCGTAGATCCGTTCGTTCGCTTCTCGTGTGCATACGTTTTATTTCTTTTTTTCTTTTTTTTTTAATTCTCTTCTTAATCCCAAGTGCATCAACTCTTTCTCATTTCAATTCCCTTATTTTTCACATTTCAATAACAACATTATATATTTACTGTCAATTTCTTCTTTTTTTTCATTCATTATCGAAGCGCATTGCAATTTCGCTTCAGACTATTTTTCTATTTTTGTATTTCTTTTTTGAGATGATTCACGTGTAACAATTATTGAACCTTGGCTCAATTTTGCAGTCCTGATCGAGGAATTATTCTTGAATAATTGCTCAGTTTTCTTCCTGAATATTTTTTCGTTTCCCTTTTGCGAGCTTGTACGGGAAAATTGATGGATTTATCTATCGTCGAGATACGTTGGAGAAGGCTCGCGAAAAGCAGGAAGATAAATAAAAATGAAAAATTAAAGTCTGTGACTCACTGGACACGCGCGATTATCGAGGTATCCTCGTCACGCGAACTCGCCCTCGATGGCATGCGACAAATGTTTGTTCTGTTACTCACCTGAAACACAAAGTACAATAGAAAAATATTAAATAATATTATTTTTATAATTTTTTTTATTATTTTACACAATTTTTCATACAAATTTTTATTTTTATTTGTATCGATAATATAATCAATTAATGTAAAAAAGTACATACTCCATTTTTCAATATTTTATAAGAGGCTGCTATATACAAAATAAATACTATGAAAAATAAAAATGATAAAAATTTTGAATCCGGGAAATATGAAAAGTTAGTAAAGTTTTTTTAAAGCCTACCTACAGGACAACCTTTTGAAAAGAAAAATAAGATTTTTCAACGACCATGGAAAAATCCGAATTATAAATCCACAATATCTGGGAAAACGCCGAAAATCTGCAGCCACAATCAAAACTGTATATATTCGATGAGCCTGAGGATCGCTCCAAGGTAAAAATAAACCATTCATAGTAAATTTAATATCAATAAAAAGTTAGTATAGTTTTTTTCAAGATCGAGCTAGGACAGTCTTTGGAAAAAAAATGTTCAACGAGCACAGAAAAACCAGAAATATAAACTAAAAAAGAAGAATAAAATGATCTGGAATAAAGCCAAAAATCCGCAACAGCAGTCAGAAACAAAACCGCGTATATACTATTCCATGATCCGGCCGAAGGATCGTTCCAAGGCAAAAATGAGTCTATATAACTCAATCGGGAGGATAAAGTATACCTGGGCCGGGAGCGACATATAATAAATAAAAAAAAAAGAGAAAAGAATAAAAAGAAAAGAGCGAAAGGGAAAAAAGCAGGGTCTGACGAGGGGCACGAAAAATGAATGTAAATTCGGGACTTCCGCGCGGTCGGCAATCAGGGCCGGAATTCGGCGAGCGATCTTTCCGACTGGCGAGCAAGTGCGCGTGGGCAAGAGAGAGATAGAGAGAGAGGAGACGAAGCAAACGGGGCCATCGCAGTATAGTGGAATGCCGTTGCAGCGCTTCTCGCGGCTACTCCTCGCTCGCTCCTCTTTTAGGCCTTCGCCAATATCATCCTCCGCGATTATATTCTCCTCCCCTGCTTCGTCCCTTAATACCCGCATAATGCGGCCTATACCGGCATGCGTACACGCAACGCGTTATGTGCGCGAATTACCTACCAAACGAACCTACATCCACCGAGTATCAAAGCCCCAGCCGGCAATTTTTTGCCAAAGGACCCACACGCACGCAACGAACACACAAAAAAACAACTCACTTCTCTCCCCGCGCGCGGCCGCATCAGCGACGAGCAAATAAATTCGAGACCGCGAAATTGCGAGCGAAAAAATAAATAAATTTTTGAGGTCGATCAAGGTTAATCGAATTCTCTCGATGCAGGCTACGGCCAAATATCCTCCCGCGGTGTACTTTTGTCACTACCGAGTGAAATATAATCTCGTTATCTCTCATATCGTGCCGGTCACATAACATCTCTGATAAAAACTTTCACGTTTTATCATCAGCTTTCCGCGAGCTTTCATCGTCGAACCGCTAATAAATGAGTATCGATCTTTCCAACGATTCGAATAATTTACAAGTTTTTCATTTTATAGAAATAAATTGCAGGTTAAGAATTTTCATTTGTAATTCCTTAAATTATGATTATCATAAAAATAAAACAATTTTTATAAAAAGCAATGAAACTTTTGTGTTTAATATTATGTTATTTGTATTTACGATTTAATATATTATCAGAAATGTTTCGATTTTAGAGAAAATTTCAAGTAAACTATTTTGATTTAATTATTGAAATGATGATTATCATCAAAATAAAAAAATTATCATAAAATATTTCTATTTAATATTGCATCATTTAAATGTAATATAAAAAATTCGTCAGTGAGTCGTAATTGTGCCAAAGTGAGAACAGAAATAAAATTTGTAAATAAAACTTTGTAAAATTTAGTTAATAAAACATATAACGAACAAAAATCAATCATGACGATTATTATGAAAATAAAAAAAATGTTGAAAAATTATGAAATTTTTGCATCCGATGTTGCATCATTTCAATTTAATACAAAAAATTCATCATTGTTAACGAAAGAACATAAATAAAATTTCCTGGCCCAAAACGAGCCTGGACGTAAACGTCGTAAACGTTGGATAGATCATAGAAAATTACGAGCAATCGCCCAATAATTTATTATTTCACGATTATCGCGGATAAAGGAGTGAAAAATTCGCAAACATACCCAAATTGTCGCGTTGTTCGTACTCGGCGAACATCACTACCACCATATCGTCGCACAAGATATTGTCAGAAAGCGAAACAATAGCGAAAAATCACCCACTGATTTTGGACACTTTTAAACAAAAAAGAAACGATCTCGATCACAAAATACACTCTAAAGTAAAAAAGAGGGGGGGGGGGGTCGCGTTAATTTCCGAAAAAAAAATAGCGCGACGCGAGTTACGAGGCTCGCGCCATGGCTGCGTCGAACCGAGTGAACACGATGCTCGCGAGCGGCCGCGAATCAGCCCCTACCACCGGCCCGGCCAGCAACGTGCATCGCTCGTTTCCTCTACAATGTTTTCGTAACTCGCTCTTACCGCGATCGCCCTTTTCTCATCGCTTACTTATTTGCCCAATTAACCGAACATTTTTCGTTCCCGACTTTATTTCGCGAATCAACTATATTTACGTCTCCGTTTTCATTTTTGTCAACGCGGACATTCGATTTTTGTTATACTTTGGGCGCGAACAGAGCTCGAGTTAAACAAAGTACACTCTGTCGAATGTGTACTCTATTTATAACTGGAAATATTTTTATACGAATTGTAAACACAACGAAAACATTTATAAATAAAAGTGTAAAAAATGTTTAAAAAGTATCTAATTTCAAATAATTACATTCTACGAAAATTTGCAATTTATTTTTTGGTTCATCGATTATAAATTGTACTAAATAAAACTATACAAATATTTTAAAAATTTTCTACTTTATCGAAAATCAGAAATATTTTTTTGAAACTTGGTCAGGTTATGAAAATTATTTGAAAGGCGAACTTTTTATGAAAAAAATGACAATGTAAAATGTTTAAAATGATGATTAAGAAAATACTAGTGAATTAGTAATGTCGATTAGTAATGTTTGACTATTTTCACTAAATTTTCTCTTCGGGTAATGCAAGCAAACGCTGATTCACGATGAAATTCTGTCGCGCGCACAAAGATTCGATCTTTTCTATTGACTTCTGTCTCGGAACTTATCTCTCAAGGTTTACAGAAACAAAACTACTTTATCTCTCGACTATTCTTGGCTATCGTTCTACAATTCTTGTTGCAATATTGTTTGCGAATCCGCGTATCAGAAATATCGATTATCAGTCAAATGGAATCTTTAAATAACACATATGTTTTTCACTAAAATCAGAAGAAAAAAAAAATGAAAAAGTAAATGAAGTAAATGAGTTAAATGAAAATGATACATTTATAAAATTTGAGTGAGCAGTGATAATTAACTTAAAAAATAAAATAAAAAAATAATAATTTTTGTAAAATAAGAAGCATTACAAATAAAGATAAAATGTAGCACGTGTGCAAAATTATCTGACTGGGAATAAGGAACAGCGGAATGAAAAAAAAGAATGATAAATAAAGAACGTTAAAATCATTAGATGACAATTTGAGTAAGCACAAGTCGGAGTAATTGTCCGCGCAAACGCGAGTGTGGAAAGTTCCGGTTAGTCATGTGTTCCATGAGCCCGCTGGTGGGTTGTCAGGGTGACGCACGCGCCAATTTTAAATGAGCCAAACCTCGCTGCATTCTCTATATACGTAAGACGAATCGTGCGACACATGTACCCAGATCCCACTACGTACGAGACTACGTAAGATTCTCAACACGTTCGACTAAATTATATTTGGACAATTTTTCAAAATTATTTCCAACAAAATTTTCATTTCGTTCAAACGTGAATCTCTGAAATACAAAAAATAAAAGTTCATATTTTTTCTTTCATTTTTTCCAAAAAAAAGTGCAAACTATCAGAAACTATGAATGAATTTTTCAATCGTTTAATGCGTGCGTGCAGTTTTTTCTTCGTAAGAGGACGAATAATACGTGCAAAATATTGGAATTATATTCTCGAACAACTTGGAAGACGGGCGAAAGAAAGTGACAATAAATTGATAAGACAGGAACGAGACGTCTCTTTATCGCGATTTATGCTATCAGCAGCATTGACAATTACAATTACATCCAAGGCTGGTGTCTTTCCCTCGAAAGTGTCGCATAAGCAAAGAATAATTCAACGCAAAACATCTTTTATTCGCACCAAAAAGCCCAACCAAAGAAATACTTGCGCGTGAAACTTAACTCACGACTTATTTTAAAAAGACCTTTTGACTCGAGTCTCGAAGAGTAAATAAATTAAAACGAGAACGATTTCAGGGAGCCAGAATAGAGTCGTCTCTTTTTTACGAGAAAAAAGATGCTGACGTTGTCGAAAAATCGAGTGAGAAAGAGATAAAAGAATAAAATAGCCACAGGTTCATTATCGTGCAATATGACGATTAATTATATCGAAATGAAATTTGATCTCTCGCTCGATTTATAGTTATCTCGGTGCGGAATTTGAAGCCCCTCTCTTTTTTCGGGACAGGTTCACGAGGACGGAGCAGGAGCGTGCGTTTTTCGGTCTGGTCACGTGATCCCGGTCTCCTCAACGGAGAGTAACGAACTTTGTTATTACGCGTGTATTTATCAGGCTGTGACGGTGCGGCTTCTCGTTATAGCGGAGTTTAAGGTCGTCGAGCAACTTTTTTTCTCCTCTCCTCCGCCTCGTCCCGAACCTTTTTCATTTTTTTTTTTTTTTATAATTTTTTCGTCACATCGAGAAATCATTCGTTTCGCATTTTTTTCTTTGATTTTTTTTCGTCGACGATGAGAATTCGATCGCGATCGGAATCGAACGCACGACGAATTAACGACGAAAATATTTATCCCCGGACTGGGGCCCTTTCGGGAGGGAGAATTTTCGGATTCCCTCGAGCGGGGACAGGTGGAAGCCCGGCGACAGGTGTGACTTTTTTCGGTCTGAAAAAAAAATCGATTCTCCCTCTCTCTCTCTCTCACGACGCTCCGAACGAATTTTCGACCATTTTTTGTGCATCCGGAAGAGACGCCTGATTTCGGGCGTTTTTCTCGCATTTCGCTCAATTTTTAACTCGATCGTGACTCTGCGAAAATGCTACGAACCGTCTCGTTTTTGGCAAACCGCCGAAAAATATTGGGCATCATTTTTGGCGAAGTCAGGACGATTTCGAAATTATTTACGACTCCGGATTAGTATCAAATTTGTATAGTAAATTGATTTGGGAATCGCGCGAAGAAATTAATTTCACGCGTCGAATCGAAAAATAATGCGTGAATAATGGGAAAAAATGATAATTATTTTTTTTAACGAAGCGCAGAAGATATTTCTTGACATTTTACGAATTCGGATTAACGTCGAAAATTTGTAGAATATAAATTCGGACATCGTATGGGAGATAATTAAAAAGCCCGGAAGAAAAATAATGTGTGTATAATTAAATATTTGAATAATTTTTTGGCGATGCCGAAACAATCTCGACTCTAATTGCTGTTTAATTTATAGAGACATTAAATATATACAGAAAACAGTATTGGAAATATGTATTTCGTGATAAATAATAATGTGTGAATAATGAGATATTTAAATTATATTTCGAAATAATTTCAAGATACTTCAAAAAATCAAATTACTGTTCTATTTATAGAAAATAATTTTGGGAATCTTGGAAAATAATTAATAATAGTGTGTAAATCATGAAAAATAGAAATAAATTTACAACAATAAAGACAGTTTTGTGACGTTTCACAAATTCGAATAATGTCGTGAAATTTGTAGAAATAAGACAAAAATGCAATAATTTTCAACGAAACTACAAAATTTCGAAAAAAAAAAAAAAATTCACAAATTCGTATTATATCGCCAAAATTTTAAGAAAAGAAACTTGGACATCGGTTCAATCGGTTCTTCAGAGTCAAGTGAGTGATTAAATTAAAAATATATGTACAGATTACATCATTGTTATTTTTAAAAAATCATAATATTGATTTTATTATCATTTCAAACGTGTCCACATCGAATCCTTTATAAAATATTGAGGAAAAATCTTGAAATATTAAAAAACTAATTATTCAATGTTAATAAAATGTTTAAAATAATTCTAAACCTATTTTAATATAGCACAGTGAAAACAGATTTAGTTTAAAACTATTTCGTTGAAACAGTATACTTATTTACTTGAAATAATTAAACTTCAATGAAATAAACCAACAATTTAGTGAAATTTGCAAAAAAAGGGTGCATGAAAGAACGTTGATATTAATTATCGTAAAATGATTTTCAAATGAATTAAACTCGATGATTTTTGCTTTTAATTAACGCAAGGAAGACGAGAGCGCGCGGGCGAACAAACGCGCGTGAACGATCTGAAGAGAAAAAAAAACGCGTGAATAATGTAGAAAATTCATTTGATAAGAAGACGGAGACGGAGGCTCGAGCTCGGCGATGAGAATGGGAGCGCTGGGCGAAATATTCTCGGATGTGAAAATTCCTACGAGCGCAAAACTCTCGCAGGAATCTTGGCGATCACGCGATCCGTGGGTGTGCCCAAACGGGCCGTCCCCCATCCCCCATCCCCGTTTCTTACGATCAAAGTTGGAAAGATAGGAAGGAAGCGAGACGGCCAACTTTTCGAGAGAGGAGAATAAAAAACGTTGGCGAAGATCGATTCGCGATCGAAACGTATCGAGCGGAGGGAAATAAATGGAGCGAGTATTTGCGGCATCTTCGTGACGACGATTCCAGTATAATAGCTCGGAAGACGAGACGCGAGCCGCCGGCGAGGCAACCACGTGGATTTCGCTCCTGTACGGATTTAGCTCCGATTCGAAACAGTTCGTCATTTGTTCCCGGAATGCGACGACTTGAATGGACCGGGCGCGAGCTCCTTTTTCCGAATTATAAATCCTCATATTCGGCCGAGCAATGCATTTTATAATCTTAAATAAAAATCATTTTTTCAATATTAATGCGGCTTATGTACAAATAAATTCGCAAAAACATATTATTTCATGTAAAAAATGAAATAAGATCCTAACAAGTATGAAAAATATGTAAAATCTGTTGAAAAAAAAAAAAAAAATTAAACGCGAAATAAAATTTTGCCGATAATTCTCCCGTGTCGCGCGTTGAGGGGAAAAAATGGTGCAGGGACGTCGTTCTCGGTGGGAGGGGGATCGAGGATAAAAATACTGGAGTCCCGAAGCGAGAAGAAAACGTCGCGACGATGAGAGAGAGAGAGGACAGGCTTTTCTTCGCGCTCGAGAATAAATCCCTTATATGTATTTATCTCGCTGAAGAAGCTGTCACGGATGTTTGAAAAAAAAAAAAAAGAAAAATCGAAAGACGTGGGAGATTCCGGAGCGAGGGATTCGACAGGCTCGCCTTCCCCGTTAAATATCGTAATGTATGTGAAATTTCGGTGATAAATAGCGGGGGGGGAGTAGAGAGACTGCCCGGGCGGGCCGTTATCGTGCTAATAGCAAGGCCGTTGCCGTATGACCTTAATGAGTAACGAGCATAGCCGCGCTCGCTCGTTCCGTACGCACTGTGGCGTAGAGAGAGAGAGAGAGAGATGGATGGATATGAGGACACACGCACCGTCCGCCTAATACGCATACGCGCGACGTTAGAAAGCCTCCGCGGTCGCACACGTTCGATAATAAGCAACGTCTCGCGGCGGAGATCGTAAAAAGTTGACAAGCGCCTGGAAAAGCGTGAAGGCAAATGAATGCAAGTTTCCCGATGGACAGGAGGGTAGTGCACTGCGCGCGGTGAACGTGGCCTGTCAAAAAAAAAAAAAGAAAATGAAAAAAAAGAAGAAAAATAATAACGAGAGACGAATAGGAGCGCAGCACGCACGAGTGTCTCCTCCGATCGGTTGACAAATGCGATTACGCGCACGACACTCGGTTGTTTATCCGAGTGCTCTCTCGTCGAACCTCTCGGGCGATACAGCGTGTGACAATTCGTAATAATCGGGGATAATCGAGAAAAAGGTATTCCCCCTCCTGCGGCTTGGAAGTCTCAAGAATCGACGTTCCATGCCCACTGCTCCGGAACGCAAGGCACTACAGATGGCATTATTTGCGGGTTTATTACGAATTCGGGAGGCTCGGACGGCCCACGTAAATAATCTCAATGAACTTGGCTACTCTCTTATCCTCGTAAAACGTCGAATAAACTCTTCTTTCGAACGATAAATACCTCGTTTTTCGACGAGCTCCGGAATCTCCTCCTTGTTATCGGCCATCTTAGCACCAGTCACTGGTCACAATGCACTATGGGTAAATACAAACTACGGGAAATTTCGGCTTACCCGGCGCCACCCGACGAACGACCCGCGAAACGGCCCCCGCTGTCGCCTCGCGCGCACGCGGGAATTTCAAAAGCTTCCTCATTTTCCGGATAATATTTCGAGAAAATTTTTTATACCGTTCTTAAAACTGAACATTCCCGATTTGCCTCGTTCAGACATTTGTATATTCAAAAATGCATTTTTTAAAACTTTTTCGATACGAAAATAAGTTCAGATTCGAAAAATCAGCAAAATATTATAAAATATTCGTACGCAAATAAAACAGTTGTTGCGAAATTTATACTTTAATCAACAATGAACGAATCAATCATTTTCACGATTGTTATGAAAAAAACAAAAGCGTTGCGCGAAGGGAACTCGAACTCGAGACGATCGGCTCGCAAATACTTTAATCATTGCAAAATTTTGTAGACTTCAATATTATTTTTGCAATTTACCGATTTATTGACTCACGTTTATATTCTGATGCTTGCTTCGGAGCGAAACGTCGTCGATCCATCGCGAGCAATTTTATATTCTTTCGTAACGGACTTTTCGCGATAAAATTATGAAGTGCGTTGAAAAAAAAGGACAGAGGGCAACACCGGACGACTCGAAAAACAGTTGACTCACAATATTTTTTGTTCCATCGGGTTGGTAAAATTGCGAGTCGCCGAGTCACGACGATAGCAGCTACGTTCAGTGCCGTTCGACTGCTCGATTGTCGTAGATCGTTCCGGTGGCAGTGTGTGGACTCGTTCGGAAGATAGACGAATCGTGATATTCCCTTTCGTGTAAAGCTAGCGTGAATTTTTTAACTCGACACAACATAAAATGGGAGATGGAAAGAGGTAAGTCCGAGTTTAATGATATCCAATGGAGACTTTTTTAATCGCAAACGCGCGACGATCCTGCGAACGACATTTTCCATCGGAAGGAAGCTTTTTTCTTGCCAGTCGCATCCAGTTCAAGATAAAACGCTACGGCAGAGCCCCCCTCAATTTCACGTTGTCATCATGTCGACCCCAGCCGCTTTGTGTTTTCGTAAAGAGAATAAAAACACACAAGTTTATTCACTTTCTAATTCAGACCAAGATTTTTTACGATTTATCACGAACACATCAGATTTTTTTTTTTTTTTTTTTTCATACAATTCCAAAGCGATTACGCATTCTGACAATTCCCATTAAATTCCGAGTAATTTTGACTCGCTGGCGTTATTTTCCTTTTGTCCAATTGAACATGGCTGTAACGCCAAGATCCTACCGACGTTGACGTTACATCGTTCTCGTATCCTCTTTCTTTCTCGTCCTCGAAATCCAATTCGTCAAGTCATCGATCTAAAAACCCAATTTTATTTAACCACAAACTTTCGCGCGAAATAGCCACGTCATGTTTCATGTCGACATTACTAAATTTTTATCATTTCGATTTTGTCAATTGTCCCAAATTTTTTCAATAATTTTCAGGGTACAACAATTTATAAAAAGAAAATTGATTGATGTTATGTTTAGAAAAAAAAAATGATTCTTATATATTGAAAAAAAAAAAACAAATTAACAGTTGAAAATCGTGAAACATTTAGAATTATTATCTTGACGAATTAAAAAAAATTATGTTAGTAAAAATTGTAAATAAAAAAAGCATTGATTAAATATTGTTACACGCGTTTATTGCAAATTTAATTTTTATTTTTTATAGTGAGGATTTGGCAACTGCGATTCTGCGTAAGAAAGACAGGCCAAATAGACTGTTGGTAGACGAAGCTATCAACGATGACAACTCGGTTGTTGCGCTATCCCAGGCCAAGATGGACGAGCTGCAGCTGTTCCGAGGAGACACTGTACTGCTCAAGGGTAAAAGACGCAAGGAGACCGTCTGCATTGTACTTTCGGACGAAACTTGCCCCAATGAGAAAATTCGCATGAACAGAGTTGTGAGAAACAATCTTCGTGTTCGCCTCAGCGACATTGTGTCAGTTCAAGCTTGTCACGACGTGAAGTATGGTAAACGTATCCATGTTTTGCCCATGGACGATACAGTGGAAGGTCTCACTGGGTAATTGCATTTGCATTTTTCAAATTTATTCTCAAATTCAATTTCTCAGACAAGTTAAAATTAAAATCACATACATGGAACTCGAATTCTAATAACTCTTTATTTACGTAATTTCAGAAACATTTTTGAGGTATACCTGAAACCGTACTTCCTGGAGGCTTATCGTCCAATTCACAAAGACGACAACTTCATTGTTCGTGGAGGAATGAGAGCTGTTGAGTTCAAGGTGGTGGAGACTGATCCAGGTCCCTACTGTATCGTCGCTCCAGACACGGTGATTCACTGTGAAGGAGATCCGATAAAGCGCGAGGTACACACAACTATTTATCCTTTTCCATACAAATTTATTTATTTATCTGCAACCGTTCATGTTTATTTAATTCATCGGTATTGCACGACGAAAATGACGCTCATTGAAAAATGATTTTCTCATAGGAAGAGGAAGAGGCGTTGAACGCCGTAGGCTACGATGATATCGGAGGCGTTCGCAAGCAATTAGCTCAAATCAAGGAAATGGTCGAATTGCCTCTGCGACATCCGTCGCTTTTCAAAGCTATCGGTGTGAAGCCACCCCGTGGTATTCTCTTGTACGGTCCTCCTGGAACAGGAAAGACGCTGATAGCCCGTGCAGTCGCTAACGAAACCGGAGCCTTTTTCTTCCTCATCAATGGTAATTAATTTTTTATCATACTTTTTTTCATCTCTTTGTTCTATAGAACACGTATTAAACGTTTATATTCATTTTTGTGTACAGGTCCTGAAATTATGAGTAAATTGGCCGGCGAGTCCGAAAGTAATTTGCGCAAAGCTTTTGAAGAGGCTGAGAAAAATTCTCCGGCTATCATTTTCATTGACGAGCTGGATGCGATCGCACCCAAAAGAGAGAAGGTATATTTTCGTAAATAAAATCACGTATAACAAAAAAATACTAGGAAAATGTTGAAAATAACTTTTGAAATATATTTTCAGACTCACGGTGAAGTCGAGAGGCGCATTGTCTCGCAGCTGCTGACACTCATGGACGGCATGAAGCAGAGCTCTCACGTAATCGTCATGGCGGCGACCAATCGCCCCAACAGCATCGACGGTGCTCTTCGTCGTTTCGGCAGATTCGACCGCGAGATAGACATCGGCATACCCGATGCTACTGGACGCTTGGAAATTTTGCGTATTCACACGAAAAATATGAAACTTGCCGATGACGTCGAGCTCGAAGCTGTAAGAAACTTTTTTTTTTATTTCTTTATCTGTATTCCTTTCATTGTTATCTTAAAAAATGGAGCGAACGTGGAAAAATGTTGAAACTTGATGAGTTAAAAAATACTTACAGATTGCTGCTGAAAGTCACGGCCACGTAGGAGCCGACTTGGCTTCGCTCTGCTCTGAGGCTGCTCTTCAGCAAATTCGCGAGAAAATGGATCTAATCGATTTGGAAGACGATCAGATCGATGCCGAAGTCTTGGCTACGCTCGCCGTAACTATGGACAATTTCAAGGTTGATATTTACCTTCGTAGAATTCGTTGTTTGATCGTTTTTGTATTTTTAATTAAATGAAAAATGTTTATTTCAGTACGCTATGGCCAAGAGCAGTCCCAGCGCTCTTCGTGAGACAATCGTTGAAGTTCCAACCGTTACTTGGGACGACGTTGGAGGTCTTCACAACGTGAAGAAAGAGCTTCAAGAATTGGTCCAAGTACGATCAATTTCATTTTATTTCAGTTTATCTTTATACGGTACATGTTAAAATCATTTAATATCGGAAATAATGGAATTTATATTTTGACAGTACCCAGTGGAACATCCGGACAAGTTCTTGAAATTCGGCATGCAACCGTCGAGAGGAGTTCTTTTCTACGGACCTCCCGGTTGCGGTAAAACGTTACTGGCCAAAGCAATTGCCAACGAGTGCCAGGCTAATTTCATTTCCGTCAAAGGACCCGAACTTCTGACCATGTGGTTCGGTGAATCCGAAGCTAACGTTCGCGACGTTTTCGACAAGGTTATTATCGAATAAATCAACGAATGAATAAAAAAACTATAATTATTATTGTAACAATTATGTATTTGTATATTCAGGCAAGATCAGCTGCTCCTTGTGTCCTATTCTTCGACGAATTGGATTCGATTGCCAAGTCACGTGGAGGTTCCGTCGGCGATGGCGGTGGATCCGCTGATCGCGTGATCAATCAAATTCTCACGGAAATGGACGGTATGGGAGCCAAGAAGAACGTATTTATAATCGGAGCTACGAATCGTCCAGACATCATTGATCCTGCCATCCTTCGACCTGGTCGTCTCGATCAACTCATCTACATCCCGTTGCCAGACGAGAAATCCCGAGAGGCGATCTTTAGAGCGAATCTACGAAAGTCACCCGTAGCAAAGGTGGGTTGCGAATCTTTGTCGATCGCTTTCGTCGTGTTTCTATTTTTATTTCTCTACAACATTTTATTATGATCGCAGGACGTAGACTTGAACTACATCGCTACATCGCATCGAATCTTTGTCGATCGCTTTCGTCGTGTTTCTATTTTTATTTCTCTACAACATTTTATTATGATCGCAGGACGTAGACTTGAACTACATCGCTAAAGTAACTCACGGGTTCTCCGGTGCCGATCTGACTGAAATCTGTCAACGCGCTTGCAAGCTCGCGATCAGGCAATGCATCGAGAGCGAAATTCGCCGGGAAAAGGAACGAATGGCAAATCCTTCCGTATCGATGGACGTGAGTATTTTACATTTATATTCGCTTTTTTTCTTATTAATTTTTTTAGGATCTTGTCTTTATAATCTCGATATATTTTTTAAAAAAAGATGGACGAGGACGATCCGGTACCCGAAATAACACGCGCTCACTTCGAAGAGGCAATGAGGTTCGCACGTCGTTCGGTGTCTGACAACGACATAAGGAAATACGAAATGTTCGCTCAGACTCTGCAACAGTCGCGAGGATTCGGAACTAACTTTAGGTGAGCTGTCGCATCAAAAAAAAAATGTTCTAAAGTCGAAGGAATTCGTTCAAGTGAAGAAAATTCTAATGGGATTATTCTTTCTGTCAGATTTCCTCAAAACGCAGCGGGTGGCCCTCAAGATACAACGCAGGGCGACCAAACGTTCCAGGACGACGGTGATGACGATCTCTATAGTTAAGTTTTCATTTTCTCCGATTGTGAGCCCAATCAGCAGTGAGCATACGACAAAAGGGCCTTCATACGTTCTCCTTCGTTCGAGTAACGATTTTTACATAAAGAAAAAGAAAACACGTGATTTTTTGATTGATCGATTGAGTGAAACTACATGATTTGAAAAAAAAAATACTACGGTCACACTTACACAGCAAACAAAACAAGAACAATTACGTAAAAAAATAAATTCGATGAAAGAAATTGTCCGAAAATTTTTTATATCGAGTACGTGAGATTCGCACAAGCTCTTCAAAAAATGTAGTCAATCATTTCGACGCATATTGAAAATAAATGAATAGCTCGCTGCGAAATTGCTGAAACTGTTGAAAAATATACTGAGAAGTTCTCAGTTAACAGCCCACTCGTTTTCATATCGCAAACATTGAAATGTTGAAATTTTATTCTAATAAATCCCGTACGCGTTCGAATTGATGAAGTTTGCTGGAGATTCTTCATGATTGTAAAAAAAAAAAATAGAAAATTGTCTGTTTGCAGGGTTCATATTTTTCATGATGTTGAGCGAAAAAGAAAGCCAACGTTCTTCGTTACAATCGTTTTGTACTGTCAAAAACCGATCACGCTCGATTCATTCAATTTTAAAAATTGCCTCTCAATCCGCAATCATTCGTAAGATGTCACATTGGGTAATAAGTCGGTGAAAAATTGATCGTACATTTTTTCTAATTGCGAACAGCGATGATAGAAAATTCATAGACCAATCGTATCGCTCCTTTTTTATAAGAGGAATTTACAAAGAAACGGGAGATCAATACGCGAGTTCGAGCTCAGCGTTGGAGGTATTACTTCTTTTTTCTATGACCGGCATAAAAACCGGAAACTCGTGGAAAATGATTTCTCAATCGTACGATAACCAAGATCATCTCTCTCGAAGATCCACACATTAATTCCAGATACGGAAAATATCAAAACAGAAGTAAAGAGTGAGAGAGAGACACACACACAGAGAGCGAACACATTTTCAAAAGTGATGCAATTTTCGCCATTTATATTATTACCGTGTGAGATAAAATTGTATTTGGATAAAAATAATTTTCGTCTCGATGAAAGCAATGTTGGCTCACATCGATGTCTCGCAGTTAACATTTTTTTTTTTCGTTTTCGTTCGATTACGACTTTCCCATTATCTCTCGTTTTCCTTAAATTTTGTATACTCAGCGCGAGTACTGCGAGGATAAAATTGCTTTGCCTGTAGGGGATCGTCCGTTATATAGAAAGGGCGATCCCGATGTGAACGGCGCATCGAATGACAAAACGGGAAGGGGAGAAAAGACAACGGCGATGTAAAACTGAATAAATAATGATTACGAAAGAAAGTGAGACGGGGGACTTTCCTTTTTTTCCAATTTCTCTTGTATTTTTTTTCTTTTTTTTTTTGTTTTATACATTAGTATGTTCTCGTGAATCGATTGGACACTATCAATATATACATACATATATATATCTAAATACGTATATATTTATGTATATATATATATATATACGCAAATTTTTTTATATATAAATATATATCCGCAGTAACGTCAATGCACAAGCATTTCGTGGTGTATTTACAATGGATGATTAATCTTTTTTTCTTTTCTCTTATCAATATTAATTTTTGTTCTCATTATCATTAGCGCTGCCATCTGTTCGCTCCTCATTTATTTATTTTTTTTTTTATTATTCTTGAAATTTCGTTTTTATAAAAGTAAAACTATCCGCTAAATAAGACGAGTTAGTACAAAACTGTCGATGGACAATAAACAGATCTATCGACTGGTGGGCTTCTGGCTCGTATTTCTTTCTTCACTCTTCACGAAATATACTTCCATCATTTTTCCACCCCGCGTTCATCCCTACAATAATCGAAGTTTCAACTTGTTTCACAGCAGCCACGCAAAAATAAATACGACGGAAAAGAACATATTAAAACACGAAAAACTATGCAAGTTCGACAATCCTCTCAAGTTTCTGGCTGATTTCGGTCAAATTCGATTCTTTTGCGATTCTGTGGTTTTTTTTTCAATAAAAAACAGTGGCTTGAGGACAAACTCGAAACTTGACAGTCTTGCTGATCAAGCTGCTATTTAAATAAATTTTGAATAGCCAATTATCAGCGAGATCGCGGTCGCTTTTTTCCTCGACGACCGAAACCGACCACTTTTCGGTGATTCAACAATCAATCAGCGGAGGAAAAAAAACGATTGAAGTAAAATAGTTTAAAAGAAAAAGCAATTGAACTATCGTTGAGACAATGTACAAATTATAAATAATTTGCAAGCGTGGTAAATGCGCCGAAAGAAAAAAAATCGCGTTACCGACATTTGCAGGATTCGCGCGCGTCTGCGCCAAGAGCGTTCGCGAAAACGATGAAGGAAAAAATTGACCTAGCGTTAAATTAAGGAAAAAAAAACAAAACGTTACGAGTGTGTTTTTTTGTGTTATTTCATTTATAATATATAAATATTTTTTGCTATAATCCAGCGCGACATGCGTACATTTTTTTTTCTCGGGCGCTGACTCACGTACATTTTGCAAATTGCGAAAGGAAGAAAGAGACTCGAAACATGCAAGTGCAAGGAGGCGAAAAGTTTTCTTCCTCGTCGGTTCTCGGTGAGAAACGTCGCAAATTACGAATATTCGTACAATTTTAAGTCGCGCACGAATTTTTTATCTCGCGCGTGTTCGCTCCGATGCATTCGGAGCCCTTCGACGACGGACCCTTCGCGAACGAATCGCTTTGCCGTGCGAATATCTTCCATGCCATTATGAAAAAAAAGAAACGAAAAGCAACAAAAAGTTTTTCAGTATTTGTTGTTTTCATTCGCGATTTATATTCTTCATTCTTGATATGCTTTCGATCGTCGTAGAGCTCAATCGCTCCTCTGGGTTACCGGTGGAAATTCCGTGTCGTCGTTCAGCCGAAATGTTCCTCCACCCTTCGGCGGGCTCTCCGTTGCTGCGATCATCTCGTGATACTTTTCCGACTCTGAAAATAGTTTCCGAATTATTTCCGCTCTTCCAAAACGGTTCGTCCCTTTTTATTATTATTTATTATTATTATTAATAATATTATTGCTTTAATAAAAAATCGATGAATCGAGACGGTCGTTCATGTCCCAGTGATTTCATGTTTTTTTTTTTTTTCATTTCCTCTCTTGGACATTTTGCACGAACGTGGCCGTTCGATTGTGAGAATGCTCTAGGCTTTTAAATAATATTTGACTCATCCTATGGATCCCGATTGGAACTCTATTTTCACATTTGCGAATGACGTTTGTTAGTGATATTTTTTTTTAGATTGATAAAGGATGCATTTTTTTTTACTGAATGACAGAAATCTATAGTGGCATGAATTTTTTCGTTTTTACAGTGACACATTGATGAACCGGCGCTTGAGATTTACTGAAGCGTATTATTAGACGAGCGAGGCGATATCAAGGTATGAAAAATTCGATCCAAGCCTCGAAAAATAAGCGGTCGACGCTTTCGAGACTTGGATCTTGGCGCGATAAGTCGATTTTTAACAGAAGCTGCATACTAGTACGAATGACGACGTGACTATACTCGGAATCAACACTACGGATGGGTAGCCAACTGAATTTGGAATAAAAACAACATTAGTTGCACAATTTTGCAAAGTTCTTCGTGAATCGTCCCCACCATACGGAGGTCGTAACCTGGATTTAGACTTTTTGCGAAACAAAGAGAAACCCGCAGTAAGGGGGATTATCGTCGGAGAAATGCGAGGGGATAAATGAACAAAGAGAAATCATAAAACAAAAAACAGATAAAACGATAAATAAGTAAAATCATCTTTTTTATATATCGTTCCTTTTGAAGCATGCAATTTACAGCGGTGTGTGTGTGTGTGTGATACGTGACATCATGCGTGCGTCGAGCCTTCACCAGAAGAGAAAAAAAAACCACAATTGACATTACGTCCATGACCCATGGTGGGAAGAGTGAGTGAGTGAGTGTCGGAAGAGATGAAAAAAATCATGAATTCGTTTTAATGTGATAAATGTCCATTGGCGGGACAAATTCATGTTTTCACATACGAGAACAGCTACACACATTTGGAGACGAGAAAATAATTAGTCAGGGTGAGGTGACAAAGGGAAAGAATGAGGGAATTTTTTCGAAAAGTTGAAAAATAGGTAGGACACCGGCCCCTTTTATCCACAATTCTCAAATTATCATATATGTATAATGTATATATATATATATATTTTTATACGTAAAAACTCGCACGTCAGAAAGCTTGTGAAGTTTTTTTGTTTTTTTAATTTTGATAAATTTTCAAGGGTCTGGGCTGCCATGTCCCTCAGGTTGAAGATTATTTAAAAAACCTGCACTTTAGCCAAACGTTATCCATCACTGCGATTCTCGTTACATGGCAATAATGCACAATTTGCTTATTCGCTCTGTACAGTGTTAAGTTAGCTCCGGTGCAACTGGTCTGTAAACCATAAACGACGAGCGCTCTCGCGAGTGTGTGCATGTGAGAGAAATGTTAATTGTTAATTACGTTCAATTGGTGTGTTTTTATATTTATATCTAGAGTTGTATAAATAAGAGGAAAAGTCGTCGCCCTCTCGTCTCGGTGTACAGTGTAGAGGGGAAGCGTCGTTCAATTTCTTTCTTTTTTTTCCTTCATACTGACAAAATATATACCGATGAAAAATGAAAAAAAAGAACTATTTTTCAGTGTTCAGTTATTTTATTTTCTACGATGAAAAGAAAATCGTCGAATCCTCGTTTAAACTTGGAAGGAGAGAGAAGTAGAAGAAGAGAAAGAACGTAGCTAATGGATGTATTTTGCATGTACAAAAATTGCGACACAGAAAAATCACGGTAAATCCCTGCCAAAGCGGATAACCGAGGATTGCTCGTGTCTATATATTGAAAAAAAATCTCTCCAGTGATACAGATAGAGAGAGAGAGAGAGAAAGAGAGCACGAGAGATGAGAGCGCAGTGAAAGAGAATTGAAAAAAAAAAAGTAGAAAAAGATGGGACTTGAATAGAGGACATACCAGTACCTGACATGGAGTCTGGCGAACGGCCGCGCAACGCACCCGCGTAGCTATTTATGCAGGCTTCAGTGGATAATAAAAAGAAAAAAAATATATCAAGTGAGATAAAACAGCATCAAGGGGATAACAATATGCCGGAAGGGCAAGAGTATCATTTTTTTTCTTTTGTTTTTCTTCTTTTTGGCAGTCCGAATTAACGGGTCGGGCAGAATAAGGAGGAAAAGAGGTTTGTGTCTCGGAGGGTTAAACAAGCGAAAGAAGAAGCGAGTGTAAAGTTCGCGAAGGGCTTTCCAGTATTTCCGGCTCTTTTTCTTTCCTTTCACTTAATTTTTGGTCAATTCTACGCGACGAGCGCACACACGCACCCCCACACAAGGAGAAAATCAAACTGAAAAGTAGATAGAAGAGGAAATATAACTCTAGCGACTACTCTGTAATTTTTTTAAAGAAAAAACAGTACAAGCGACTATTGGGTAAATAAATCCAAGTTTTTCCTAAATAATCCAAGATACGTTTCTACGACAAATTGTATTCGGAGCTCGTAAGTATTTTTTTTTCTTTTAATTCTATCGATATGCGACGATGTTGCTTATTAAAATGAATACCGACGGTAATCATTTCAATAAACATTATTCTGGCGGCAAGTATTGACGTATAAGCTAAATCGTCATTTCATCTTTCAACGCCTCCTCAACAATTCGTAATCACACTAAAACTTGTCTGTACAGTCTTCATGTACTACACTTCATCGACAATTTTATTTTTCGATCCTGAAAACATTTGTGTTAACTTATAAGATTTCGTGTACGTGTGAGAAAAAAAATTCGTAAAGTATTTGTATATTTTTGAACGTGACAGAGTCATGCGATTCAAACGAAATAGAAGAAGAATAAGAAGAAAAAAAAAAGTAAACAAACATAAGTACAAAAAATAAAAAAATATTCTGGTGGTCGTATACGCGAAAATCTCGATGTGGCAGAACATTTGCGACCGCGTTAAATATTTCGCCACGCGTAAATTATTTAGTTTCTATTTTTTAAATCAACCGTAAAAAAGTTTAATCAATGATTGAGAATTGGAGGTAGGTGGGCGAAGTTTTAGAGAATTTAACGCGATCGCAAACAATCCACTGCGTGTGCGTGTGTGGCGAAGAAAAAAAGACGGACGGAAGATATAGCATACGTTGCTCGCATCGACCGTTGTGCTCGTCAAATTGGAGAACCCGATGGAAGAGTACAAAACGTGTCTCAAAAATTTATAAACAAGTTCTCAACTTCTGCCATATTATATTTCTGTACACGACCGTGATTCGAAATCGCGATCGACTCGCTTCCAAAATCATGCGACACAAACTTAACGTTCTACCAATCCTCGTGGTACGACAAAAGAACTTTAATTGTAGGAAAAAAAGATAAACATACTTGGTGGAACGGATTACGATAATGTACCTGGATTTTGTACTATCGCAGCTGCGGGTGTCGTCGAGGCACCGGGCTCACCGGATCCCGTACCTCCGGTCGACACGCCGGCGCAGTCAACCTCGTCTTGCTTACCGTCTAATCTGTAGAAAGATAAAAATCTCGTTGGAATTGCACTTCTTGCCGAATAACGTGACAGTTTGACAGATCTTTGACGAACCTGTGCTGCTTGAGAAGTGTGCAGTCACCACCTTCGGTTGTATCTAGATTGTAGACGTAGAGATAGCCGTCCGCACTAGCCACCAACAACCTCAGGACTTTTTGAATGCTGCAAATAATTGGCAAGATTACCTTCCGAACGAGATGTTCAGGCTAAAATATATTTTTGAGATAAATTTTCAGTCGATAGTGTCTTACTCGGTTATGGCACAAACGTTCTTTAATCCTTGGAACGGCAAATGAACGCTCGCGAAAGCTCGCCCTTGATTAAAAACGTCGGTTACTTGAGAGGGTAGATAATTCGCTGACGCTGAAACCGCCTTCGTCAGATATCCCATCCAACTTTGCGACTCTTCGGGTGCTTGCTTTGGCCTGTAAATTTCCAAACTCTCACTCATCGAATCCGCGTTTTCGTCCCTAACTTTCATCGATAATCAAACTCACGCTTCCTTAGGTTCCTCGAGTTTGAAAATGTGAACAGTCTCCGTGTTGCTCGAACAGCACAAAAACATCGAATCCATACTAAATGCCAGGCTGCTTATCGAAACGCACCTCTTAACACCTCGACGGAACTCGAAAAGTTTCGTACCGTCGTGCACCTTGAAAAAAACAAAAATAATTGAAAATGGAGATATGGCTCGTCGATTTTTACAGCGATGCCGATCTACTTTTCATTTACCTGGAAAACTCTTATGACGGTGCCCTTTTCTGAGGCCGTCGCAACTTTGGTGCAATTTGGATTAAAAGCGAGGGCCGCCAGTGGACTGTCGTGCGCTGGAATCATGGTCTTTGCTTGCTGCAAAAAAAAAAAACAAATTTCATCGAGTCCACACATTTTTTTTCTTTGCTGCAGAGCTAAGTTGAGAAAACTTACGAAATTAATGGCATCGAATATTTGCACCTCCCCTATGGTATTTGAGCCTGGATATGCAAGATAACTTTTATCGCTGTTTAGCGACAATATACACAGACCGGCGACATTGGGTGGTGTATCACGAATCGTGTGCAGCACCTTCATATCCCGTATATTGTGGATGTAAAGAGACTCTTCGAGGCATACTACCAATCTCTGTGAACAGGAAAGGAACGAATAAATGAATAAAATGAAATGAAAGGCCAAGGTTATGAAAGATATACTTTCGATTTATCACCACGAATAACGTGCTTAAATTTTATTATTTTCTCGCTCCACGGTAGAATATTGATTATTAGTTGTTTTTCAAGCGATAGTGGGCATTTTATATTTAACTTGGGCGCTCCAACGATTTCGTGGATCGAGATACTTATTTTTTTAAGCACGAAGACTCTATTTGAGAATAATTTGATACTCACAGCTCTGTTGAGCTTCACAGCCAATATCGTATTGGAATAACTGTAGTTACATATCTCCGTGCCCTTCCTGAAGTGACAGACTTTGAGCTTACGCGGTGACGACACATTGACGATTGCCACGAGACTGCTGCTGAATAATCTTTCCACGATGCAAATGTCTTCCGTGTCTACAAAAACGATAAAAATTATTATCTTCTTACAATCTCCATTGAGCTCCTGGTATTAACGCTACTAACGAACACAGAGCAACATGACTCTGCAACGTACAAAAATTTCCTATCTCTATTTTCACTAATAATAAATTATTGAGACTCGAATTTATTCCATGAGACGGATTTATCAAGACTGGTGCATTAATCTCTCTAGACTCGTCATTTTTTTTTACATCAGCCGGGTTAACGTCTGCTTATCAGTATTATAAGAGAGTAAAGATTTTTTTATTGAATTCGATTGAATTTTTGCAGAGCATCGAGCGAGTTATTTTTAAAGTTCTTGCAGCGATTCAACAACTTTGACGCTTGCAGCCAGAACAGCTTTTTTTTTATTCAGAGGAAAGCAATGTTGCCTTGAATCTTCCATTCAATAATTGCATGTCTGGAGAATCAACAGTGTTCGTTGCATAGTCAGTTCCTTGGTATCTCAGCTAGATTGTGTACCATTTTCAAAAATTTTTTCTAGATGATCGACAGAGTTGAGAGAGAAGAGTTTGTAGCCGGTTTGCGAGCCCACAATCAAGGATCTGAAATATGAAGAGAATGAGGTAAAAATTGCTTCTGCGACAATGTGTCATTCGTTCAACATTAGTTTCTTTTTTTTCAGCGTAGAATAGTCTTTGGCAAGCAGGAATGTCTTGTTAGCTTGAAATTTCGAAATGCGGAGAGAGGCCTGGGGCAAAGAATTCACGAGTGACATAGCAAAAATAGAAAATCATCGTACAATCGTTGCGAGGACGAGAGAAAGAAAGGGAGAGACGAGAAAAGCGCGTTTACTTTATTTATTGTTTTCTTTTTCTCGTTTTTCTTTTTTTTTCTTTTTTTTTCAGAAAGATTTCAAAACGAACGCTCGAATCGGAGCAAGGTTGCCAACAAGATCGCGAGGCTCCCTCCTCGTCGCCCTTTCCACGGTTGCCTCTCGGAGGCGTGCGTCGTATCGAGGCAGAGAGAGCGAGAGAGAGAAGGTCGGTTAATTATCATCGTGCGATATTATGCATTATTATTGAAGCGCGCGCGTTTCGCTCGGAGGCCTCACAGCTGAGCGAGAGACAAATGTCAAACGCTTTGGCGCTTGTTGGCCAATAATTCGTACGTGCGAGGGTTGCACGTGTGCGCGGAGCGTGCGAGAGGAATAACAAATGAAACGAAAACAGAGGAGTAGGAAAGAAAAAAGGAGACGAGGAGGAAAAGAAAAAAAAATTAGAAAGGCAATCGAAGGCGAAAGAGTGACGGTTGGGTTATACGCGCGAGCGGACGAGCGTGCGCGCGTGTGTCACGACGTCCCGGGGAGAGGGAACGTCGAGATAGAGAAGCGATAGAAGAGGGGTCGCCAGAACGAGGGAGGGACAGAGACGGAGAGAAGAGAAACGGAGAAACAAACGGACGGAGAAGGAGGGAAAAAAAGACGAATTATACAAAACTCGGTATCTTTTTTCCCTCTCTCTCTCTCTCTCTCTCTCTCGATTCGTCGGTGACTCCGTCTCTCTTTCTCGCGACGAAATCAATCGGTTACTTCGTTAACACGCAATTAACGGATGCGAAAAGGAAGAAAAATGTCGAGGAAAGGGAGGGAATGGCGATAGAGCAGGCTGAAAGGCGGGAGGAGAGATGATCGCGTACATGACGCAAGCGACATCGAAAAAACGTCGAACGAGAAAACGGACAGAATAAGTTGCGCGATTTGATGTACAGAAAAGGGTCCGGGATGGAATGGCCAAGTAAGCCCGTATCCGCACGTACATCGCGACAACTTGGGGGAAGGAAAAGTGCGAGAGCGAAAAAATCAGCGTAACACTCCATATTACGCGGGACAAAGGGCCGCGGAGAGGGGGAAATGAGAGGAGAGAGAGAGAGAAGGAACGAGAGAACGAGTTGGAAACACACGCTCGTGTAAATGACGTTTCTCGTCCGATTGAAGCGAAGATCCGCGTTCGCGAACAAAGGAGGAGTTGAGAAATTTGAAGAAAGAGAGGAATAATTGACCAAGAGACAAAAAAAGGCGCTCCGTACGAATAATACTCCGTAACTAATCGCGACATGACGATGTTAAACACATTGGGGAATGCATAATACATCGGGTTTCGAACGGGAGCGTACATAACGCGTTGTAGTATTTCGATGCAACTTTTACGGCGGGACGTACGAGAGCCACCAGATGACCGTTCTCCTTTTTCCCCCCCCGTTTTATCATCACAATTATCCTTAAATTCCACAATGGTACATCGATGAAAAACACTTACGTGCAGTCCTGATTGAAGTTAACATAGAAAACACCACTCTGAGGATCGGCAGCCGAATTTGCGAGGTTCATGAGTCCTGCTAAACCGTATTTAAGTCCTTGCGTCAATATATCCACGTTTTCGGCAAGACTTTGCATAAAAACAACACGACGGTTTTATTATTCTTTACAGTTCACCCCGAGAAAAACACTTATCGCCCGTCGTCTCTCGGTGCGTTTGTGCGCTTACAAGTATACGTGTGCTTATGTTTTGTATGTTTTCGTTTTGGGCTCTATCTCTGTTCTCTCTCTCTCTCTCTCTCGCTCTCTTTTCCTCGTCCACCGTTGTACTGTACATACAATCACTTACATACACGAGGAAACTTCTTTATGCACTTGATACTTATTTTGTGTTTGTGTAGGTGTTTTCTGTGGGGTTGAAGCGCGAGTTGGGGTATGATATTTCGTGATGGTACGGTTCCTGCCCACCGACTGACACAATCCAAGCAGTTTGGATATTATTTAGGTGTGTATAGTATATGGTGCGCGAGCGAGGGGCCAGAGAGCGTGCACGATCCCAGGCGAGCGTCGTGTGTGGGTTCGCTTCGGAATACGGCCCTCGGGGATAGGCTCCTCCGCTCGTGGCCGACGCGCCATTCGTCGCTTCCTCGGCGAATCAGAACGCCCCGATCCAGCCCCGGGAATACGTTTGATCGTCAGATTAGTATCTCTCGCCAAATCGAATAACTCCGCCTGTCTTTTTCTCTCTATACCACACATGATATCCGAGGACGGGGAGCGTTACCTCTCGCTGTTTTTCCGCGTTGTACGCACCGCGTCTCGGTTCGCTAGACTCAATGTCCGAAGTTCTCGAGAGCGCGCGATTATCTCGACGAAGGTCGATGCGCGCGAGCGACGCGCAAATCGGAGCGAGAGAGAGAGAGAGAGATTCTTTCGAGGATTTGGAGAAAATTCCAAGTTTTATGCGAAAAATAAATTGCGTCATCATTCCGTTTTCTCCTTTGTTTTCTTCTACGATCATCGTCAGCTGTGTCCGCTCCCCATGTTGCTCCGACTCCCCCTCCCGCGCTCTTCACCACCATGTCAATCCTTCTTCCTCTTCTCTCTACCTGTCTCTCCTTCTTCGCTTATTCCCCGACGCGTTCTCTTTAATTCCCTCTCCCCAACGCCCTTCCACTCTCCTCCCGCGGTTTAACCATGAAGTATACTCCACACGTAGACGGCTGACCATACATTTTTACGATCGCGGATAAAACATGAACTTTTTTGCATTCGACAATTTTTTTCATTTTCAAACAGCGGTGACACAAGAGAATCCAAAACGATTGAAATAAAAGATTTCTACAAAAAAAACACCCCTTTCTTGCCGATCCAATAATTCGTGCACAGATTATTGTATCTTATTTCGCGTATAAAATTTAATCGATTTACGAAATATGAATAAATTTGTGACGAAATGAATGTTTTTTCAAAAACCTTTGAGCGCGTTGAAACTGAAAAATTCTTAACTTTTGGAGGAGAAAAGTATGGACGAGGTCGCTACTTTCGTTGAGGCACTCTGAGCTTGCGCCTCTTCTCTGAAACCGACTCGATATCCCGTGATTTTTCGCAGCACGAGGATACATTTCGTCTGGTTATTGTAGCTAACCGTGCGTAACACGCATCGTTATACAGACATATATCGTTGTAAATGCTAAAAAAGAGTCTTCCCGAGTACGGTTAGAATCGAGCGCGTAATCGAGAGTGTGTCGCGATAAAAAGGATCACACGAGCGGACAAGAAGAAAAACAAAAGAAAGTCGGTCTTTGCGTGTGAGAATAGAGTGAGTTTGTATATGGCTTCGATCGAAGAGATTGATATACTGGACAGCGGTATGGGAAGCAGCGACGTAAGATCACCCGATGTTAAATCAATTCTCCCCGACGATGCCGAAGATGAAGAAGTACGTTCGCATTTTTATTCACAAATATCGCTGTCGTCTTAATATTACCGGGAAAACGAGCTAGAATCACTGCTATTTTTTCTCTCGGTCAATACCCAACCTTTTTCGTCCACAATTTATCAATGTTCCGGCAACCAACAAATTTCCTTTGTTACTTTCTCCACGCAAAGTCTCTCTTTTCGAAAAACCAACACGTGACATCAATTATTAACATCCTTTGAAACCTCTTCAAAAGCACGTTTGTCGCATAACCTCAAAATACCACGATTATTTCCAAGACTTACGTAATTTTGTCCATTTGATTATTGATCATGTCTACAAATTCTGAGTCTATCGCTCACCAACTCCTCAGCAGTTATCATGAAAATTTCGAAAAAATTAAAAATTTTAGAATTATCAAAAAAAAAAAAAGCAAGGATTTAGAATATTAATACTGGAGTTTTCTGCAGGATGAAACCCTGGTTGAGCGGCTCATCGGCCTCACAGAAATGTTCCCTACGGAAGTACAGAATTTTGGATATAATTTTGGAACGGGCTTGTATCGTTTTGTCAAAGGTATAAAAGGTTTTTCACTTGTTCAAAGATCCTTTGTACACTGAAAGATAATAATTCTATTGCGCAACTTGTTTTCTCAAGGTCTATATGGATTTTCGTGTTCGGCGACTTGGATCTTCTTTAGTTCCTCCGCAATACTGTTTGCTCCGGTGATATTTGAAGTTGAGAGGGCACAGATGGAGGAGGCTCAAAAGGCGCAACAAAAACAAGTTTTACTTGGACCAAACACAGCTATGCCAGGAGTTAATTCGAGTATGCCAATGGCACCGCCTGTACAGCGATAAATCACCTCAATTTCTGTCGACAGAAGCTAAAACAAAGACACGCGAAAACCCACACATAAACAAATATATTCACTTGAGGAGGCTGAAAGAATGGGACTGACATGTTGCAAACAAGATTTCAATCGTGGCATACAAATCTCCTCAAATTTCCAGTTTAGCTGGGAAAGAAAATCGTCTATGTTCAGTTATACGAGACTAAAAAAATTCTTAAGTATTGCTGCTCATTTGATCAATGTAAAAGGAATATTTTGATTCATTGATGCTCAAATTTTTGATTGCCGAAAAAAAAACGATGGTTCAACTTTCATGAAAATTGGAGAGCAGAGTCGTTTTTTTTTTTTTCAAATTCCATCTAGAGGGAAGACAAACCGCAATCAGAATTTAATCATGTTCAAATATTACGACAAATAAAGCCACGGTACTGAACAATCTAGTCTACTGATCCAGAGATTTCACGACTAAAATTGCCTCATTCCTTCTTTTTGAACTCTGCCTCAGCCAGCGTTACATTCTCGTGCATTTTTTTTTTTTACTCAAATTTATCATTTGTACAGCACAATGACTTTGGAAGGATTGGAGTTTTGTTCGCGCTCCTTCTTTTTCCTCGTTGTTAACGTTTTCTTGTTTTTATTATAAAAAAACTGGTATCGTGATTGTGTCATGTAGATAAAAAACAGCAACAAAAAGGATGAAATAAAAATATTTAGAGAATAAAAAGAAAAACAAAGTGTAAGAAATCGAATGAAAACGACTAGGAATACTATGGTGTATACCCGGTGTGTAAAGTTTATTAGCGAATATAGTAATAAATACTGGAGGAAAATGGAATCCACGTCTAATCTCAATAATTCGATTAGACGCGAAATAAAGTTTTTACACGTTAGTAAAAAATATTCATATCGTAACATCGTTGATATTGATTTCAGTTATTATGATATTACAACATTGCCGATTGTACAAGTTGAGAAAAATTCGCGTATACATTACCGACGGATTATTCAATAACGTTGAAACATAACGTTTTTTAATTCCCTCAATTCTTATGTTATTGACGAAGATTTTTCTCAGAAACAAGTAACGATTCGGGAATACGGAATGAAACGTTCGACTTTTAAAAGACATCACATTGAGAATCGAAAAAAGTCCTTTAAAAAAAAAATTTCTGCATTTATAATTATTTGAGGGTTTTAAAAGGTTCTCTCATATTTAAGCATCTTGTCGAAGGGCTGAGATCTCTCTTTTTTTCTTTCTTGATTGAGGTGTGCAATCGCGCTCCGATATGTCCTAACCAACAGTTGATCACAGAGGATAAATCGGTGATTATCTATTACTATACACCGCGTTTTAATATGATGAACCAAAAATTATAAACCAGCAAAATGAGTCCTTAGTTGACGAGAAATATCGCTTTATAGTATTTCTCTGGCAGAATGATTTTGTAAAAATATTATTATGAAACTCAAAAACTCATTCTCGCGCAACTACGATTCGCGACGAACAAAGAGAAAAATACCATCGCTCTTTCATAATTTTATCTCGTAATAATGACTTTCATCGTTCAAGAGAATTACATTCTAACATAAATATCAAGATACGAAAATGTGTTTTAGCGTGAAAAATTGACATATATTCTAGTCTACTATATTCGATGACGGGACATGACAAGTAACAAAAACGGAAATCAAATAAATTTGCTCGATTGGTTATTTAGTCCAACTCGATGCAATCCTCTTTTTCTTATCACACACTTTTTGGAACAATGTACACGAAATCTGCAGGCTTATAAAATATATTTATATGTAGATGTAATTCTGCACGTAATATCTAATCAGTATAGTACAGATCTACACTTACGCCTTGAAAATCTCAACAAACTCTGGTTTCTGAATGAAATTTTATCAACTGTGATTCTTTACGTTCAAATTTCATCCCTCGAGTGCGCCGTAAAGCTTTAATCTTGGATTATTTTCCCTTTGTTTTTTCAACAAAAAATCATTGATCGAATTAAATTCAATGCAAAATATATCTCTCGTCGCTCGTCCGAAACTGGTTTTTTTTTCTCAAGCTTTGAAAAACCTTACGACTCGCACAACATATTGCCTACATATGGGGCACTCTGACATTTGTTTGCCACATTCTATGCAACACGCGAGATGACCGCATTCCAGGAGTACGCACTCGATCGGGGCATCCCAGCAAATCTTGCAGAGACTTTCTTCATAAGGGCCCTCCACTTCCGGTTCTGCAATCATTTATTATTCCTCGATCATGGGTTATTCCTCTTTGTTTGTTTCAACGATCGATAAACTCACCAATGTCGCCCTGTTTTGCCGCTTCCCAGAGCCTCGTCGCTCGATCCAGAAGTTCACTCCTTTCCACGCACCCTTTGAAATCTACTCTATTCGTTTGCAACAATATTTTCAGCTGTTTCACACTTAGAAACTCAAGGTCATTGCACTGCTTTATGTCCTCCAATTTCACTGTCCCCGTCCACTTAATCAAGTAAATTAGCAACGTTAGATTTTTTAACTTGCAAAGAAATGTTGACATTAATGATAATGCAAGATAAAAACGGTGATGAAAAATTCATTACCGATGGCAGTTCTGTGAACATCGGTGAGCGTTTTTCGGTGGAAGCTTCTTCGGGTGATTCTTCTACTTCTTGTTCAGTAACAAATGGTTCGGGGCCTGTGGGATTTGTCGGAGATGTGGAATCCTCGATCGTCACTTCTTCTATCTCAACCTCGTGAGATTGATTGGCTACCGGGGTTGCTTCGCAGTCCTGTACAATGGGTCGAGAGATCTCTTCCGGTTGACTCGTTAATATTGTTGGACTTCGCGACCTTCTAGGAGGTGACGGCGTTGGATCGTTTGTACGTTGTGTAGTTCTGGAAACAAATTGTAGACGAGTTAAAAAAAAGCCTCCTTACAGTTTTATGAGACATAGGGGGTTTTTCAATGGAGGAGCACAGTGTCGCACAGTGCGGCACAGTACGGCCCAGAGTGAGAGTACAGCATGCTCGAGCACGTCGAAAGAGTGAGATAGTAAAACAGTATTGTGTCGCACTGTGTGACTCTGTGCTCTAATTGGAAAACCCCCATAATAATGAAGATGTAATTAAACAGAAATATTTGAAGATACTCACTGAGGACTGGGTGGCACACTGGGTGTTGGCTCACTACTTAATGAACTTTCGGGACCATTTGCATACTGCATTAATATATTAACTAAGTCTTCCTTTTCTGGAACGTACATGTTCAAGATTTACAACCTTTATTCAGATATCCTTATAAAAATTCATCCTTGGCACGCAGACACTTATTTTTCAAGCACTATTTCAGAATGAATAAACAAGACACTTTACCTACACACCCCCGGAGAGAAACTTTTTTGGCAGCTAGGTAATGCTTGAGATCTTTCGTTCTCATTTTGAGAACTTGAGATCTGACCAGAGGTCTTCTGGAAAGCAAACTGCAATTGTCGCAGCTCAGTACACGATCTCCTCGCTTTATGACACAATCCGTACAAAAAAATCTCATGCAATCCCTGCATTGCTTCTGCAATAACACAAGAAATAAAAAGACACGTGAGGCTGAGTCAGTGAAACAATAAACAAAGCACAGCCAAAATGGAACATATTTCGAATAAAAATAGTTGTAACAATAAGTAACAGTTGACCATGTACAAACATATAAACCGGATTGTTTATATTGTTTATGTATTTCCCGTAGAATCGTAAACTGTAGGATGGGAATATTGCGTATATTTTCATCAATTAGACGTTTTACTCACTTTGCGTTTAAATAACGTAAACTTAATGGAACAAGCCTCGCAAGCCATATCGTCGAACAAAGTGTTGTTAACGTTGTGCATTAAATTACAGGTTAAGTATTTCCATTCCTCCATTCTCCATTCAGTTGAATTTACGTGACAATTCAGGATATCTCTGTCTGTCTCTCTCTCCCTCGCTCTCTCTTTCGCTCTACACGAGAGTAGTTGGCTCGATTCTCGAATTTCCCATGACGTCACTGTAACTCCACCACGTACAATCCTTGTCCGGGTAAAGAAAACTTTGATTATTATCCCGTTTCAGAATTTAGGCGCATGCGTTGGATTCGGTAATTTTACGTTTTTTGAAAAATATTTTTTTAACCCGCACGTATATACACGACAAGTGCGTATTTTCGAAAATCTTTACTTTTTCAGGATTCATATTCGAATGGAGACTTTTTCAGGTTATGTCGGTTTTTTGTTATCAGGAACATCATCATGCTCTCGGTTCCTTCGACCAATGTTTTTCCAGCACGAAAATGATCACGGAAACATTAGAAACCGTGACAATACGCGAAAGTGTGCGATATATTATTATTAACGGTTTGATATTTCTGCAGATTGTTTCAGATTGTCGATAGAGAGAGAGAGATTTTTTTCAAATAGATATCAGCTGACGGTAATGTCCGATCGGACGCGCGCGTGTGCGTATAAAAAAAGAGCTCTTTTTTATTATTGAAACCAACAATATTCCAAAGTTGACATTTACGCTCGCTTTGTTATTTAGTCATTTTTAGCGTGGTTCGAGTGTTTTTAGGCGCTCGTTAGCAATTATATAATTGTATTGTCTTTAGAAACAATACAGTCATCGATGTTTTCGTAATTGACGATAGCATCGTAGAAAGTGTTTTTCCTCAAATTATCGAGACTCTTTTTATCAGCTAGACTCAATTAAATTTGCTTGTACGATCGACCATTTTTCTTTTTTTCATCGTATATTGCAGAGTTTTTCCAGTTCCCCACTCTTTCTGCGTTCTCATCGTTCGTCGTTTGTCATTGCCAGAGTTATAATTATATATATAAATATATTTCTAACCTCCGTACGGCGGCAACCCTGACTATCATTCTAGTGAAATTTATTTTCAAAATGGCAGCCACGAAAAGGTTGCAGAAGGTAAATCCAACTTTATATCAATATTTATATTGATAAACTCGATTATTCGCTGCAGTTACGATAAAAACATGATACCGTTATCTAGCCAGTTTCGTACATGCAGAATATTCGAGAAAAGTCGCTGGACGTACACGCCTCCAGGACGTTGCATGTAACCGTCAATTTGTCGGTATATTCTCAGGCATTTTAATGACTTTTACGGTTCTATTTATAATTGACGTTATAATCGAGTTTATACATAGTCAGAGAATATTTTGCTGTGGCGTCAAACAATCCAAGCTTCCGTAACGAGACTTGCCTCTTCCACAGGAGCTTACCGATATTAAGTCTTCGGCCATGAAAAACTTCACAAATATCCAGGTAGAGGATTCCAATATTCTTAATTGGCAAGGTCTTATACTACCGGTGAGTCAGGCTTTTGTTTTTGTCAAAAAAAAAAAAGAAAAAACGTATCAAGAGCTTAACAATTTTTAACGCACTCATTATTCACGATTTAAAATTTTCAGGACAGTCCGCCGTACAACAAAGGTGCTTTTCGCATCGAAATTAATTTCCCAGCTGAATATCCATTCAAACCGCCACGAATAACTTTCAAGACAAAGATATACCATCCAAATGTGGATGAGAAAGGTCAGGTTTGCTTACCCATTATAACTGCGGAGAATTGGAAACCAGCCACCAAAACTGATCAAGGTCGGTCATTGGTAATTTCTCGTTTTCTCGGCTAATACTTGCAGACTCGAAATTTTTTATCAAAATTTTCTTCACAGTCATACAAGCCCTGATTGCTCTGGTCAACGATCCAGAGCCGGAGCACCCTCTGAGAGCTGACCTTGCAGAAGAATTTCTCAAAGATAGGAAAAAGTACTTGAAGAACGCGGAGGAATTTACGAAAAAACACGCGGAAAAGAGGCGGGAGTCATCGTCGACCGAATAACGTTGATTAGCTGTTACTCACCAAGATGCCTAACTACAGCCCGCCAATTTGATCTATTATTTCGTGAAAAGTTTTGTCTCGTACTGATTTGATCTGTAATCGGGGCAAAGGGGAAAAAAAGGATGAGAACGAGAGAAAAAAAACATAGATCTCCGTGTACAGTATTGGTTGATCAACGATGAGAACATGCAAATTATAATATTTATATAAGGTGATGAAAAAAAAGGAAAAGCAAGGAAGATGATAATAATGAACTTTTAAGATTATCATAAATTAAAATAAATAACTGTACAATATGATTACAAGAGTACACGTTATGGTCTCGTTCCATAAGATCAATGAGAAAGAGTTCATATACACTTGTGTATGTATATAAACATTACGTATAAGATCGATTAAATATTGGTCGATAAAAATATTCGTAACACATGCGGTAGAAGACCCGTGAAGAGAATCTTTTGTTTACCTTTTTGAAACGCAAAATTGCGCGTGAAAATTGTATGCTTTAATCTTTCTACTGTTTGAAAAAATTCGTATACAAAGAGAAAAAAAGAAACCCTGAAACACTCTCTCGCGATTGCTCAGTAAGTAGATGTAAAACGAAAGTCTGGCATTTCCATCACGTATCATCACTACTCTTTCTTCCACGTGAGTGTTTAACTCCCGGTAAGGTAATTTGTTCCGTATTGTAACAAGTTTCGGTAGCGTCCTCGTTGGGTATGAAAGATAAATAAATAAAAAGTAGGAAAGTAATACGTGTGCCAAATCATCGGAGTACCGAATCTAATTAATTTCTTGGTGTTCAATGATCTCAATATGTATATTTAAAAGAATCAACGTTCGTTCTCATACTTCTGGGTTTTGGATCATCCTCGTTTTCTTTTTCAGTGCCAAACTGTAAAGAATCAAAATTGGCAAATAAATCACGAGAACGGTCGATTTTCCATAAACTATGATAAATAAGTGAGTAGATTACGCGCATATATATGTATAACGGAACATACATGTAGCTTTGCTTTTGCTGCGTTCTGGAAAATAACAGTAATAAATGTTCATTTTGAGCAATCGTTTTTCTATTCAAATATATAATCAACATACAAAAAAATGGGGCATGCGACTGAGTCTAAAAAATCAACTTCAAAACGATGAATGCATACATAAATAAAAGGAAAAAAAAAGTACTCTGTAGATTTGTTTAGTCGAGTCTGTTGGGCGCTGGGTATCTTAGTTTTAAATTTAGAAGTTATCGAAGATTCATACGCCGTAAAAAAAAAGACAGAGCTCGCAATGCATAATCATGTCACGTAAAAAAATAATTTTTGGAAAAATACTGGTGCAGTGGAAATGACTTTGTGAAAAAGAAAATGCGAGATTGCATCATTTCAGCAATTGTACGACACTTTCCCAAGTAAAATCATTAGTTCCGGGCTTTAGGTGGATAATGTCGTCATTAATAATATCAAACAGTTTATCGAAGGGCTTATAACGTTTGAGCGTTAGCTTATCACCGACGATTATCAGTTTGTGCTTCGCCCGAGTCACGGCCACAGTGAGTCTTTGCTGATCTTCCAGAATACCAAATTCCTGCAAGAAAAGTTTTTCAGTTGCTACTTCGATGGTTCATTATTTATTTTATTAACTTACAGTCGATTCATTGTGAGTTTCGGGCAAGCTTCTCGTGCAGGAATAAATAATCACTTCCTTGTCACGTCCTTGGTATTGGTCCACTGTATTTACTTCAACGTCCTTGCAAATGCTTCGCACTAATTTGACTTGAGCTCTAAATGGACATATTATTCCAATGGAGCTTGTTTCGATACCACCCTAGATGAAAAAGCAAAGTTTTTGGTTTCAAATATAAATCTATAAACGAAAATATACAGCGATTGATCGCTCACCTCGAGAAGTACGCTAATTAAACGAGATATGATTGCTACTTCGTATATATTCGAGATTTTACCATTCTCTTCGTTTAATTTTATTTCGCATGGAATTTTCAGAGCATAGGTTTGATCTGTATGCAACATTATCACAGACGCTTCGATATCCACGGACAAGGCCTTCGAAATCCATAACTCGCAAGACTCCAGGACCTGCGAACGGTAGATGAAACTCGCGTCAAAAATGTTTTCAATAATAAATAAAATGTGACTATTACGTAAAAACTTCTACTCACGGTTTCATCTTTCAATTCTAAAGTCGCTTTTGCAACTTTGCTACTGGCTGCTTTAAGAAATCCTTCGTACGTCAAATCATTGGCGACGGACATGATCTTACGATTCATTCGGTACTGTATCTCCAACGTGACCGTATTGATTTCGTTGTCCAGTCGCGCGAACAGAGACTCGTTCATACCCAATTTTCTATTTTACAAAAAAAAAAGAAATTATTTACAAATCTGTTAGCTGTAAAAATCTTCACAAAATTCTCACTTTGCTTCGTCGTTTTGGACAATCGGCGGCAGTTGCTTCGGATCACCGATCAGCACAAACTTTTTCGCGCTGAACATTGGTCTCAACAAAATTGGTTGCAACACTTGAGTGCTTTCGTCTACGAGGCAGACGTCGAAGATTCTTCTTGCAATGAGACTGTGCGTCGAGCCCATGCACGTGACTGCAACCACTTGCTGCAATAATCATTTTTTACGATATTTCATCTTGCACGCGTCAGTTTAATTTCGAGCGACAAAATTTACCTTGCTGTTGTAGACAGCTTCCAACTTTTCGGGCGTTTTGCAATCTGCGGTCACGGCATCTTCGCACTTGTGGAGCAATTCAGAATTCACTCGCGTTATAGTGCCGAGACGCAAGAAATCGATCTTCTTTTCAAGAAGCTTTACCAAAATATTGTCAACGGCGCTGTGCGTGTGAGACGTGACCAAAATTGATTGTCCCATGTTTACGAGCAATTCGATCAGAGCTACGAGAGTTCGCGTTTTTCCGGTGCCCGGCATACCTTTTATGAGCAAATAATCATTCGATGAGATTACCGATAGTATGGCTTTTCTCTGATAGCTGTTCAGCTTGAACAATATCGGTGCGGCGAATTTTGCCAACGACTGTGGCAGCTTTTCGGAAAAAGTTGTTGGCTCCCTGTCGATTATAATACGTCGCAATTTATTTGTTATCTCGTTATTGCTGAGCAAACAAGCGATGCTTGGAAGGGTCCACTGCGACAATCCGGAAAACGGATAAAAATCTATGTGAAAAGTTGCCGATGGATTCTGTCTGACAACGTTCCTGGTAGCAGATTACCTCGTTAAACTTGTGCACAGAAATTACCCTGTTATTTAGCAAACAGGAGAAATTATAATTTGAATACCTGTCCAGAAGTAATTCGATGGAATAATTGTTCTTTTTCTTCACATAACCAGCAGACACGTTCAATCGTGTATTCGTACTGACAATCATGTAATCCGTCTCCAGAAAGGGAACTTGGGTCAAGTTTGGCACTGGATATTCTTTTTCCTGATATTTACGTACAAAAGTGTGCAAAAAGCGCTTTCCCTCTTCCACGACATCACCGCAAACTTCCAAATCACAGATGCACGTCCCTTGCTTCTCCCTCAATGAGAGTAAAAAACAAATTATTATTATTTCATTTTAATACGAGTAAAGCTTTTTTGAGAATAAAAAAAGATACCTCTTGAAGGGCTCGACGGTCCATATGTCTTTCAGTTGAGAACATTCCTTCTTCAACGAGTCTTCGAGCTGCACCATTATTATCCAATTGAAAATATACTCAATGTGTTCTGGTGTCAGATACTCCATCGCCGCGGCGGCGATTCCTCTCAAACAGTGATTTTCCGGAAGCTCGAAACTTTGATCCTTCTCCGCGGAGAGAGCGCACAATGTCTTGTACTCGCATCGCGAGCACGTAAACGTGTGATTAATAGGCTCCGGCAAGTCCGCGAGCAGCCAAACTTTCTCCACGGTGTTATCATCCTTTTTGATTTCTTCGAACTTTGGCAACTTCGTTATGTAGTCAGCATAAGTATTTCGCAACATCACCAAGTCTCTTGCTTCCGGGCGATTATACTTTATCTCTTGCATCAAATTTTCTCTGTAATTACAGTCGATTAACGAGTAACATTTGGAAATGTAACTACCTTTTTGTTGAATTATAATTAAAGTAAATATATGATTTTTTTACCTGATATATAATAGTAGACCAGAATCGACTTTTTCTCCGATCAAACTCATCATCATGCAGTAAAGTATCAGTTGTCCCCTGTGTTCCATGGAAAACGATGGATTACCAGTTTTCACTTCGAGAGGCATAGTTCTACGCTTTTGATTGACGACTACATCCACGGTCACGTCGATTTTACCCTTGATACCCAACTCTGGCAACCAAATATTCTCCTCAATCTCTTTTATACTCTCTATTTTTCCTGCGAAATTGGTATCCTTCATTGGGACTGTCTGACCTGTGAATAGACCAATTATTTAATTTTCATTTACACTGTTTTAATAAACATAAGCATTACAATCAAGAATTGCTGTATTTGCCATAGATATAACGTTGCACGAAGTTGTAGATTTTTGGAATATAAAATTCCATTTGTGATCTGCACTTGGTGAGAGATAAGTTGATGTCGTACAGCATTTGCGTTGCTTGGCGCGTTGAAGTTATTTGCTCGATGATTTCTCGAATGCCCACGATGGTATTTATTTTTTTTACCAGTACCTGGAGATCAAAATTTTTCAAATGGATGCAAATCTTCAATGAAGGTGTAACATAAAACGTACCTTTTGCAAAACTTGATGGACCAGGATACCAATGGTCCTTCCAAAATCCTCTACTTCAAGATTGGGCAGACAATCGAGACCTCGGAAATTTTCCGTAAGAACACCGCGACGTCGACAAAAATTTGCCGACATAATTGAAGTTCCGGATATGAGAATGTGTGGTTGTGTCACGATGAAACCGTCGTTATTGTCAACGATCCAGTCATTGCCGTTTGGTTTTGCTTTAATTGACACAGTGTCGTTTAATTCAAAATTCGACTGCATCCTGTTATAAATATTTATTAGAGTTTAGTTCAATAATTTGGGTAAAAGGTACGAAAAATATGTGAATATGAAGATGTAAACAACTCACCAAAATCCATAACAATCAACAATAGCCATTCCTTCATCTGCTGTGTCTCTCACAATGATTCTCTTGAACTTTCGATCACTCTCAATCTTAATTATTTTGCATTTGTGAAAATCACTGAGGTCGATACGTTTTTCAATGTGATCAAAATCAGAATCAAAAAAATCCTCAAATTCGCCAATCAGGTCCAAGGAATCATAAACCGACTCGCATTCCTCGTGCTTTACAAGCTCTGTCTTACCTTCACAGACCTTGACATTAGACTTATCCGATTGTTCTTCTGGAACATCTGCAGAGTGTTTAGTCAATGGATCGTTCAGAGAAATGCTATCATCTCCAACATCAAGGGCACTGTCTCTTGACTCCTGTGTTCCAAAATCAACATTTTGGTCATTCGATATCATTTTGGAATTCAATGAATCATTAGATAATTTTTCTTTCGATCCTTCTTGGTCAATGACTTCGGTTTTCACTCTCCTTGTCAATGAAGACTCCAAGGTGGTAGGACTCTCTTCGCGTTCTCTTTTTCCAGAACGACACGCATGCTTTGTAACAGCACACTCTGTGGCTTTATCCTTTGAAAAAAAAAAATTGAGACTTTCAATTAAAAAATGTACAGAGTTGGTTTAAAAGAAAATATTCATGCATTTATTTATATTTCAAACAATGATTAACAAAAGAAGAGGGCAGGTTTCAAAAAATTTTGTTGGTTATAATATCGCAACATGATAATCATGACGCAATAGTAATAGATCCATCAAACGCATTTTATAATGAAATAGTATGTTACGACAAAAATATTTTAAAACCTGTTCATTCAATTCTTCGGTTACTTCGTTCATGATTCTGAAAATTTATCATTTGCTAGCACGATTTCTTGAAGCTTGCCGCCATTTATTGTTGAATGTTTTACGGCGGCTGGCATAAAAAACGTGCACATACACACCTGTCAAAATTTTTTATCGATCGTTGGTACTTTGACCAGTTCGGTAGATGACGACATTAGTTAAATTCCACTAGCTTTTGAATGTTTTTTTTTTCCCTCCGTCAAAAGAGCTCCGTAACCCTGCTGTTTCCGAATTTGAAATATACGTTTCCCCTGATTGTTTATCCCTTTAGGAACCGTCGATTACAACGATCGAAAAGAAGTACAACTCCCAACAAGTTGGCATGACTACGGATGTCAAATTATTTATGATAAATGGATAAACGTGATAAAGAGGATAAAAAATAGTGACTGATTAACTGTGTTTACAATGGAATTGCGAAAAAGCGACTCGTACATGAGCTGCATCAAAATTCGTGGTGTACCGATCGTTCCACCCTTGGTAAGACAAAAAAGTTATGTAGTTAATACTCAATTCTTGCGAAATGAACGATTTTACGTTTGTAATAAAATCATTCCACGTTTCGACTCAGCATTTGAGGTACAGATAATTCAGACGTAGTAAAATGTTTGTTTTTTCAAAAGATGACAGAGGATATCAGAACAGAGATGAGGTATTACAAGCATCTGGCTCTAGCAGTCGAGGAGAAGTTGCAAAAACTCAAAATACTGGAAAGTTCTGAACACGACTCCACTTTGGGAAAATTAAGGGGAAAGAGCATAATAACTATGGAAACTGGATCATCAGTGGAAAATGATGCAGATGTACCTGGCCTGGCGGATGCTAGCGATACTTGTAAATGCAGCGAATCCATATCAGACGAAGAGGCGTCGAGCCATCCAGATGACTTGGCTGCAGGTGAAAACGTTGAATCGGAAGTTGTAACGGCGAGCACGGATTTAAATCAGTACATGAATGACTCGTTTGAGTCAGAGGCGATGATTTCTACCATGGACAACAGTCCCGAATCGAAAAAGCCTGAAGTACCTAGAACTCTCGATATCGTTCCTATAACCGTTGACGCGAATGTTCCGCTTGATCCGGTGAAGCCACACGCGCAAGATTCGACATCGACGGTCACGACGTTGACGACAAAAACCTCGACGAGTCCCCAGAGCGACGAGACGACGCCGAAACTCGTGAGACAGGGCTCTTACGTTCTCGATACGCCAAGCCCGATGTTGCTCGCTCATTTGCGAGACGAAAATACTCCGATCGACGACTACGTGCCTACCTCGATCAACAACGGCTCCAAGCGGAAAGAATGGAACATAAGCGAGGCGAAGAGTGAGTGGGAGTTGCAGAACACGGAGATTCTTGTCGTGAAGAACTCTCGCGAGAAGAAGACTCAGGACCGTCGAGTACGGCGAAACAGTACTTCCGGGGCGCTGCAGTCGAGACCCAACCGACCTGCCGGATCAACGAGAACCGGAGGAAAGCATCTCGAGCAGACTCGTCAAATAGCAAAATCCGCCGACTGCATTCGCTCGATGGTGTCCAGGGAGTACGCGACGAGACGTACGAAGGACTCGTCTTCCATGAAAAATAATCGGGGCAAGGAATCTCCGTACAACGTCGCGATTCTGAGCCTGGCGGATAAATTGGGAGGATCGCTCGGAAGCCTGACCAGCTCGAATAGCGTTCGTTCGACGACGAAACGCGCGACGCCTCCGAAACGGACGAATCTTTCACGACCGTCCAAGAGCTTCGACGAAGCCGCAACCTCGAGGACCGACGGGCTTCGCGGCTCCACGCGGAAACTCCTGTCCGCCGTCACGTCCGAAAAAATCATCGACGTTTTCAAAGAAATTCAGCGCGCTCACGAGCGACAGATGAGCGAGCTCGTGGCTCGACAACAGCGAGAGCAGCGGGAGATGCAGAAGGAATTTGAGAAACAGCAGGTTCTGCTTCTCGCTCAGATCGAGCAAACCTTCCCGGGAATATGCCTGCCGAAGTTGGCTCAAAAATTAGCGACTCCCTTGCCGAGTCCAATCGTCAAGCTGAACAAAACCAACGAAAATTCAGAGGCACTGCCTCGGCAACCAGAGATCAACGGTTGTCGCAGTCCCGAGCCAATATCGGCGACCAAGTGTCCGCTGGACGACATTTATCCCCGACAAGATTTCCAAACTACCTCCTGCCAACGAATGAGAAATTTGGCCGATGACGCGCTTTGTCGATCGGCAGACGCTTATCTTCCGTCCACGGTGAAAAACGGGCAGTGGAAAAACAGTGGAGTCAGCCGGGAGCTCTTTCCACTGGAGAGTGAAACGAGCCACGTACCGATACTCAGCAAAACGATTTACGAGGAGAAACACGTGCGCATTGATTTTTCGATTTATTTACTCGCAAATATTCATACCATAATCCGAAATTTTTTATCTTTCAGATGAAAGCTGCCACAATAATAAATGCCTATGCCAGAGGATATTTGGTTCGAAGAATCATGCAAACCGAAAGAGTAATCGCGCTCAAATCCACGTACGGAGAAGCTCTTCGTTGCATGCTGAAGTTGCACGTTGACGCTCCCCTCGCTCTTCCAGAATTGAACTTCCATCAGCGATTACAATTACAGGTGAGTAAATTCAGTACTCAGCAGACCTTAACGAACGAATATCTCGTTAATTATTTTGGTCTTTTCAAGTGTGACGCTGCCTCGATGAATATAGTCGAGCTGTTTGCTCAAGAGCCTGCCAAGAGAATGGAAATAATCCAACAGGACCGTCAAATAAAGAGAGCTCGTCAGGAGAGGCCGAACTCGGCTCGATCTTGTTACTCCTTCGCGACCCAGCGAACCCTCGCGAGAAAGAAAAAGAAAGAGTACGACTCGGAATAAAAATCGAGCTTTTCATGCATGAAAATTCAATAATGTGCGCAAGAAAGTACCAATAAAGCATGCCAACTTTTTCATTATCTCGTTTCTTGATTAACAGAGCGCAAGCTTTCGATAGCAAGGGCAATTAAATCAATTCACGGGCTCCATTAATTTTTTTACAGGATGGGAGATTTTGAAAAGGCCATGGGTAGCCGGACTACCACAACGAGGAGTCGATGTCAAACGTGGGCGTCCAACGCTCGCGAGAAACGATCACCAAGTCTAATAAGTACGATTCGTGCTTTAAACGTCATATAATGAGGTTATATTTGAATTAATATCAAATGGTGTTCAATTGTTTGTTTGTTTTTTTTTTTAGATCAGGGTATTAAGAGGAGTACGAGCGCGGGAGCTGTTCGGAAGCCTTGGCGATGAGAGGCTTCATCGGTTCAGGGCTCATACAAAACAGTGCCTTCATTGTTGCATGGAATAACTGCAATTCTAAGTCAGCCTTTTGTACAAACTTTGATATCACACGACAAGAAACGATGCTCGCCCCTAGTGCCTGACGATCGAACGTATTTTTTCATTTGCTGCCGTTCTTTTTTCTCTCTCTTCACGAGAGCATTTACTTTTTATACTTATTGCAACACTCAACTGCATTTCTGTGATAACGCCATTAACGTTTGTACAAACTTTTTCAAGTCCACCGCGATACTTGCGTTCGATTATAATTTTTTACGCTATTTACAATTTTTTGAATACATTCCCAGTGCATTTTGTTTACTCTGTGTATTTATTCTGTATGCTAAGGAATAAGCGCCGGTTATTGTCAGACGCGCCGATTAAACTTATTGTAATCCCATTTTTAGGGAAACATTGTTGATTAGAATTAAATTAAACAAACAAATGATATTGTCTAAATTTTTTAGCTCGAGAATGAAAATGAATAGAAAGGAGGAGGAGGAGGAGAGAGAGAGAGAGAGGAATTTAAAAAAAATGGAGCGTACCAACGTAAGCTGGTGAAAAACAATAAAGTATGTGGAGGCGCATGCGCCGAGGGTCAAACGCCTCCGCTAGTTTCATCGGGTCACGTGACCCCGATTTAGCCAATAAAATGCGTCCGAGGGCCCTATACGTGGCATCAAGCATGAATCCTTTCCACGTCCGCCATTTTAACATACGGGACCTTTTCGGGAGTGTTGGTTTTATGTTTTATCGTTTCTTGTGAAATTAAATCATAAACTGAAACGTAAGTAAATAAGAAGGGAGGAACGATAGGGGGTCGATCGTGGAGACGTTAATTATCGTGCGGGACGATAGGAGGTTCGCGTCGCAACGACGAGGAAAGTTTGCGAAACATTTCTTTCGGGGAGTAGGTCGTGTAGGTGACAGACAACCGGGTGTACGCAGTGGCATCGGCGGTATCCGCGCGCACACACTCTTCTCGCCGCTGTCTCTCCCAATCGGTTTTTTTCTCTCTTTTCTTTTCATTGGAGGCGGATAGACGGACGAGTCTCGCCAAGAAGCTGCCTCTTACCCGTCTCATACCTCCATATCGTCGACGTGACATCCGAACGGGCCTATTTACGAACGGGTACGCAAGTAGCATTTTACGGAGCAGAGAAACACGACGAAAATTAGTGAATCAATAGCGCGCGGGGGAGAAGGGGCAGCGTGGCTAACTCGGACGTGCCAGAATCATTGCATTTTTTCTTCTTCCATCATTCTCTCGCTCCCTCTTTCTTTCTTTCTTTCCTTCTTTCCTTCCTTCCTCCTCTCTTCCTCTCTCTCTCTTTCTTTCTCTTTCCTTCTGGTTGTCCGATCTCGTGGAGGAATGACGCGGTCCGCCACGTTTGAAGCTTTCGTCCGAGATCCCTCGAACCGATAAAGCGCTCAGGTTATAAAGACCATCACTTCTGACAATCTTTCGTACACTTGACTGCAACTTTCGTCACGGTTGACTCGACGCTCGGTTTCTGACGGTAAGATCGCGAGTTAATTGAGACGGGACGACAAGTTCGCTGCAAGGGGCGAGAAAAGAGCGAAAAAAAAAAACGTTCGAAATCACCGTACGTTTATTTCGATTCGACCGAACGCCGAACTATCTGCTCGTTTACTTCGCTTACACGTCATCGATTTACACATCATCGCGGGAAACCCGACTGTCCCGCGATCGCGCATCAATTTTCGTATATTTTCAGTTTATTCAAGACAGTTGTTTTATCGAATGCAGCGCGAAAAATTATTCGTGTCCTCGATGCACCGAGGAAATATTTTTTTATCGACGATGCGTTATATATATTTTTTGCTTTTTCAACTTTCAGGTATCGTAACCAGCTCCGATCATGGGGAATGTGTTCGCGACGTTATTCAAAGGCCTCTTTGGCAAAAAGGAGATGAGGATCCTCATGGTGGGACTCGATGCGGCTGGTAAAACCACAATTCTGTACAAATTAAAATTAGGCGAAATCGTCACAACGATTCCCACTATAGGTAAGAGAGCGGCCATCTTTTTCCTTTTTTCCCCGCAAAGCTGTGTCACTGGAATTGAAAATATACATTGCATTCTCTATTTTTTGCAGGCTTCAATGTAGAGACAGTCGAGTATAAGAATATTAGCTTTACGGTGTGGGATGTCGGTGGTCAAGACAAAATCAGACCTCTATGGCGACATTACTTCCAGAACACCCAAGTATGTAACTATTCAATGTTGTTTTTTCATTGATGTAAACAATGTGCAACATTTATTCCAAATTGTGTATTACACCTGTCAATTGGTTGATTTAGCCACGTTTTAAACAATTTATGACTATTATTTAAGATGGTTCTATTGTTTTATCGTTTTCTTACAATTTTGATGAATATTTGCACAAATATTTTCACCGTGGAGACATTGAGATATTTATTGTTAAAAATCACTATTTTTTGTACTCTCCCATTAGAGTATGTGTCAAATATTACGATCTTTCATTTTTAATATTTTGACTTACAAATGGAGAAGCTTTAAGTTTTATATAGCTCTTTATAGAGAATCAAAGAAATTTATCTGAGTTTTTCAAAAAAATCGTGAAATTTTTTTCATGAGCTTAATACATACACTGCAAGTACAGGTCACCTTGTATAACCTTCAATGTAAAGTTTGATCTCAAATCAATTAGCAGCATTTTTTCTTAATAAACTGAAACTTGAAAATAAAGAAAAACTGAGAATAAACTTTTTGATTTGACTGCAGCAATATAGCTACTTAAACCTTTAATAATAAATTGAAAGTGATTATTCACAAATTAAAGGTCAAAAGAAACTTTTGTTATCTAAGAGAATGATGCAATTATGCTCGACTGCTGAACAATATTTAATCAGGCCAGCATTGATTCACAAAGTTGAAAAAAAAACATAGGGACGTGGAGGTTAGCCGATAAGTTGATGGATTTTTGATAAAAATGTGTTTTGCTGTCAGGGACTGATCTTCGTAGTAGACAGTAACGACAGGGAGCGTATAGGGGAAGCTCGCGAAGAGCTAATGCGAATGTTGGCCGAGGACGAGCTCAGAGACGCTGTACTGCTAATTTTCGCCAACAAACAAGTGAGTTACGAGACATAGAAATAATTTAGAGTTAAAATGGGGTAAAGAGACGCAATGGGGCATCGCTCAAATGTTTTTTGTTCGATTGACGTTCGCAGGACCTGCCAAATGCCATGAATGCAGCGGAAATAACGGATAAATTAGGGCTGCACTCGTTACGCAATCGGAACTGGTACATACAAGCGACGTGCGCGACAAGCGGCGACGGTCTCTACGAGGGTCTCGACTGGCTCTCAAACCAGTTGAAAAATACAAATCGCTAATCGGACACATGTCCCGTCAACACTCAGATGCTATATTAACATCGGTACACAAACAAAAAAAAAACGAAAAGCTAAAGAAAGGAATAAAGATAAACAACTGCTAAAAATGTTAAATGAACGAAAAGCGAAACAATACTGAAAAACAAACAAACAAACAGATATGCAAACTCGACAACGGAAGTGACGAAAAAGAACGATTCGAAAGGAAGACCTGCCCTCCCCGTTCGTCAAACCAACAACAGGCAAAGTGACTAAACAAAACGCAAACAAAAGGCATATTAATTTAAAAAAAGAAAAAAAACAATTCGTTTAGAAAAATCGGCACACCGGGGAATCGTGTTCGCGGACGTCCCGGCGCGCCGCACGCTACGTTTCGTTACCCTAATTAAGACGGAGAAGGAAAAGAGAAGGAGGAGAATCGTGAGGTGGAGAGAGAGGATCGAGGCGAATATTATTTGACTTATCGCGAGAGATGCTCTTTTATTTTTTGGGTGTTGGCCCCGGGGAGGCTAGGTCTACTCGGTAGAGCGCGCATTGTCCGAAGAGCGACCTGACGAGGACGAACCGACCGGGAGTTGTGGATGACGATTAGCGGGGGTAAATTGAGAAAGAAAAGAAAAAAAAAACATACACACGCAGACCCGAGACCGGGAGAATCGGGGGCGAGAGTAGCCGCGGGCCCTCGCTCACACGGGACTATTGCTTCGTGCAACTTATTGCTATTATTATTATTATTATTATTATTACTATTACTACTATTATTATTATTATTAGCATTATAGTTACACTTTTTACACAGAGAGAGAAATACCATGGATGCAAGTGGAGATTAAAGCGGAGATACTTGGAGAGTTAATTGTATCAAAGTACCTAAAAAAAAAAAGAAATTCGAAACACGAGAATACACGATTGATTGACAATTGACATGATGTATCCTTACCTCGCGGAGCAAGGACGAAGAGAGAGAGAGAGAGAGTTTGACGGTTCGATCGAAGAAAACGCATGTCCTTTTTCGGAAAGATCCTCTCCGTGTACGATTTGTCTCGTGTCTCTTGGCAGGAGAGTTGCGCTCACGTGGGGAACAAGAGGAAGGACGGGGTAGAGGCAAAAAGTCGCGCGTACGAGTCGACTCGCGTCCTCGATCATTTTTCTCGTTGTTTCGCACGGCGGGGAGAGAAACGACGGAGTCGACTCGTCGCTCTCCGCCTGTCTCGATTTATTCGGTTTCGCTAGTGTTTGTTTTATCTTTTTTCCTTTCTTTCTTTCTTTGGATCAAACTATCGACACTTAACTCTCGTTGCACCGAGCCGCGAGTCCGTCCCCCGAATTCCGGCACCTCGACATTCCAGACGGAAATTGTGACAAATATACATATAAATAGTAATGAATAAGCGATGAGCGACGGCGAATAGGCCGCGTGGAGTTAGGGAACGCGGCGGGAATAATAAATGAGGGTTGAGCGTCGCGGCGGGAAGAGAGAGCCTTCTCTTCCGCCTCCCGAGATATCGTAGCACCGAGAAACGGCTCTAACTCGACGTTAGGTACGACGACGATGACGACGAACGGCGAGAGGCAGCTTCGCGGACGAACCGCCTCGCGATCCTCGTCCCGAGGACTCCGGGACGAGGAGACGGCCGCCCCGAAAATCGAACTTTATTAATTTTTATAACCGATAGCGATAGAGGAAGAACGGAGTGAGAGAAACAAGAAAGATTATTCATCGGCGATCCTCTCTCTCCCCCCCCCCCCCCCATCCATCAAATTTTTCCACCGATTATTAAAAACGAGTAACGAAAGGAAGAGCGAATGAGTTACGCGTTTACGTACGTCTTGCGATGAGGAGGACGACGAGAGAATAATAAAACCAGAATTCGTATTATTGTGTATGAATGTTTAACAATTTGTGAAATATAATGTAATTGTGCTTTAGCGGGCAATCTGTTTGTGTTGTCGAAGCCTCCGAACTCGCGGGGCTCTTTCTCATTGATTCCGTTGTCCGGTTGTGACGGGAGCACCGAGCGCTCTCTCTCCCCCCCCCTTCCTTCAGGCCTCGCTTCGTTCGCTCTCATTATTTCAACGATCAACGCCCCCGCCTCCGTCTTCTGGACGCGACTTTTCATTTCAATAAAATTCTGTGGAGGAATTCGAAGCGACTCTCTCTCTCTCTCTCTTTAAACTTTTACCTTTTTACTATTTTTCAAAATTAAATCTTGTCGGCGGGAATGATTTCATCATCCTCCGGCGCTCGTTCTTCAATCGTCGCATCTATGAAAAATTCGCCGTTTCCAATCGCTTCAACATTCCGACTTGAAACGTGAGAGGACAATTCAGCTACTTTTTTTTCGTCCGTCTTGCGTTTTTGGCAAGCTTGCTCCTTTTTAAGTTGCGAGCTAAACATTTTTACGAGAATAAAACCGTGTACGAGTCGTTCGAAATACGAATGGGGTATCTGAAAAGTGTCATTGCTCTGAAAAAATTAGCGAGTAATATATATATATTTTTTTTTTTTTGATACGCTAACGTCGTGACAAATTGCTCTGTGACAATTGGCTGGTTTTTTTTTCTTACGTGACAATAAAATGTATCGGAACGATTTGATTTTATCTCCAATGCGGTCTTTCACGATATTCCTTCATTTGCGGCGCTGGGAATGCCAACAAGTGGTTAACGACGTAAATTTCTCGAATTGTTGGGGTTGCCGGACACGCACATCGCTCGCACGTACGACGCAGCCTCGCGTGCGTTTCTTTCTTTCGATTTTTCAGAATCAGCGAAGCGCTTCGACATCGAGACAAATTTCAGTGATCTTGCGTCATCTCGCTGCGAAGAAAATAAGATTTAAGGTGCTTTGAGACTGAAGCGAAATATTACAGCAATTTGCACCTAAAACATGCGCCAGGGTTCTAAACATCGTACATTGTATACACTTCTCAACGCCGGATACGCCCGACATACGCTTTATACTCGCGGTATCTCATTTCGAAAAGAATCAGCTCTGATTTTTCAGAAAATCCTTTCTGACTTGAAAATAATTACAATAAAAACGAAATTTTTTTTTTCACAACTTATTTACGATATAATTAAACGATTCATATAGTCGTTGAAATTCAAAGCTTTTTTATGATATAATCATATTATTTTGTGTATAATTATAAATTACGTAAAGTAAATGACGTAACTGTAAATTAGACAATTTATAATAAATTACGTAATTTATAATTGAAATATAATTGATAAAGATTGTTTCAATAATACGGTAAGTGTTGAGTACTATAAAATAATTTATGCTAAGAAGGGGCAAGGAAGGAAAGGGTAAGCTACCATAACTTTAAGTGCAGATTTTCAAATTTCGAAAACAGCTTATAGTAATAAAAAGTAAAGGTTCTAAGCCATCTGGCGAATGCAATTATGAAAAGGTTTTCCGTTTTCCCCCATCTTTTTCTTTTTTTTTGTCTAAAATACCACCTCCACCTTCCTCGCACCCTCGACTAACGAAACTTTGTAATTTTGTCAGAACGCCTTGAAGCGACTCAGAGACACGACGCTCAGTCCTGATCTCAACATTTGTAAAATAAAACAGTATATTTGTTAATTACATTTTTTAAATAAAAGAGAGAGTTAATGTAGTCTGGAACCTCTCTTTAGTATTTAAGGTAGTTCTAACACAAAATCATAATAATGGGATTTCGTTGAAAATTTGTGCAAAACTTTTTTATATGATCTTGCATACGTGTATGAAATTTTAA
>JAPYYW010000606.1:0-110982 GCA_030522545.1 Cremastinae sp. A BG-2022a
CCACGAATAATTATCATTTTCGTTATCTACGGAAAATTTCCGATCGAATAGGCTCTTAAAATTGAATTTTTAAAATTTCAAAAAATTTGGTCTGTCACAACACTGGGTCTCGTGGATCAATGAAAAATTTTGACGCATGTCAAATTTCTTTTTCTAATGAGTAGAGATTAGCCAAAAGTCAATGCGCTCCGCATAATACACGCTCTATAACACGATGTATCGATTAGAGGCCTCATGTCTTTTTTTAATATAGATATGTTTTATTGTTATTTATAAAGCATGCACATTCGTAAATTTTAAAATCCCTTTTGTAATTGTAGGAAAAATGGTAAAATTATTCAAAACGAATAAAAATAAAGAAGATATTATGGATGAGAATAACGGTACGAAATCGGGCCGGAACAATGCCGTAACAATAATGACCAAAGCAAAAGTATGCATCATCGTTATAAATATATATAGGCAAATTTTATCATTTAATAATATAATATATATATATATTCTCTGCTTATAGACAATAATTTATTATATAAATATAAAAATTTTATTAATAATATATATATTTGTTTTCCAGTCAAAAACTTGCAGCATTCTTTGATCGGTGCGTGTTACAATAAAATATAAAAGAGCACAGGAGAGGATCAATAACTCATCATCGTGCATCGCATCGCAGTTATTTATTTTCGACTTTTATTGTTTTTACAACTCCATCGATCAGCGCAATAATAATAATAAGTAATAAAATGCATTTTCGATTGATGCGACATATATTTTCTGCTGCATTCGGGACCAAATAAATATCATCAATTTTCCAAACGAAATATATGAAACGAGAGAGAGAGAGAGAGTGTGTGTGTGTTTGGTTGATTATTTATATACATACAATTGTTTATAACGAATTCGGCGGCGAATTACGAGTCCGTCAGATGCGATGTTTATCGCTTTTAATAGTCTCTACTACTACTACTACTACATATATTATTGCTGCGCGCTTGATGATGATAATAATGCATGAATAAAAATGAACAACACACAACGACAACAGAGACACACGTTTGCCATGCAGTGTACTCTCATCGGGATTCGGGATATATGTATTATACATATAAACATATATATATGATGTGTAAGGCGCGAGGCGATGATCGCGACTTGCGGGGATCGGGCAAGCTTTTTCCAAGTCGCGCGCGGTGTGCTGCACTCTACTCATCGTGCGCTTAACCTTAAAAACAAAAAATAAGGAAAAAACGTGTATTACGTTTCGAAATAAATTTTTCATAATAATGAACAAGTGTACGTCGACTATTCGGAATCCAATTATTGGCAAATGTTCCCGATTTGTCAGTACGAAAAAGGCTCAAACCCCGGCAGAATATTGTATGGACTTGGTCAGGTAAGAATAGTTATAAGATATTTAAATAAATAAATAATAAGGGCGACAAGGATTCTTCAAAGGATCATGTAAATGTAGTGCGTCTCTTTTGGAAAAGAAATAAAGAAAAAATGAAAAAAAAAAAACGTCTTTTACGAACACAGACACACATGTTGTTGATTTTAGAAAAAACGATTACGAATCGTACTTGTGCACGCTGCTATTGCCAAAGAGCATTCGAGCTGCTGGTTTTGCAATTCGAGCGTTCAACGTCCAAGTTGCTCTAGTCGAGAGTCAAGCGAGCGAGAATAACATTAGCAGAATCCGATACAAATTTTGGGAGGAGACTCTGGACAATATTTACAACGATAATCCACCGCAGAGTCCAATCCCTCTCGAAATCCACAGAGTAAATATACAGTCCAATGAATAATCTTACCTAGATAATAATAGTCTGTATAGCATAGCATTATAAGTATAATATGAAAAATATTCAATGTGGAGAATATTATTTTCAGATATTAAAGAGAAACAAGCTTTCAAAGCGATATTTAAAACGCCTTCTCTATGCACGAGTCGAAAGATTGGGAAAGAATATATTTCAGGACATTGAGTCAATGGAAAAATATTCAGAGGATTCTGCATCTTCCGTATATTACCTACTGCTGGAGGCAAACAATACAAAAAGCATTGAGATTGATCATGCCGCGAGTCACTTAGGAAAGGCTCATGGAATGGTTACAGCAATCAGATCAGTCCCCTACCACGCTCAGAGAAGAAAGTGTCCTTTGCCCCAGGATATTTTGATGAAGCACAATGTTGCTGTGGAATCTATTTTACGCGGTCAAACAACCAAAAATCTCACCGATGCAATATTTGAAGTCTCATCTCGAGCAAAATTACACCTTGACAAGGTGAAATATGTAAAACTCTGTCGCTATAAATATATCTACTTTTATTATGATTCTTCTTTGGCTCTTCTTATTTAATCATTCAACATTTTTTTTTCTACAATTTTTTTTTTAATCAATTTATACAATAAACTTTCACATTAATTGAAAAAATAAAAAATATATACATATGTACATGTATTAACAAACATTTTATTTCAGACGAAATCTCTGAGCAAAGCATGGAAGAGCAAAAATGCACAAATCTTTTTACCTGTGCTCACAATCGATGCTTATCTTGAAAAATTGTTAAGAGTCGATTTTGATGTATTTTCTCCAAAATTACAGAGAAATAATAGCCTCTTACCCGCCCAGCTAATATGGTTCAATTTCATGTCTAAATTTAGTTAATATAATACATCTGTTAAAAATTAAATGTACATTCAAGATACTGTAAGCAATAAAAATAGAAAATCGTCAGTAGCGAGGAATGCTCGTTGGAAAAAATCCTAAACGTTTGTCAAAAAGAACAAGAGAGAAAAGATTAATAAATTTAAGCTTATATTCTCGCAAATCACTTTGAACGAAAGAAAAACCGAAATGAATATTTCTTTAGTTGACTGTACCGAGAACTACCTTAAGAAAATTAACGTACAAATCGCCCAATCATCCGAAGAGGGAAATAAGTTTCGATAAACAAAACACGCGATAATCATGGGATACAATTGGGGAAAAAGATTTATGAGTTTATTTTAATGTGACACATTTAGAAGGCATTGCAAAAAAAAATTAGACCGTCGCTCTGTCAATATTCAAACACATATGTTCAATAGCAGTTGCTTGTACTTAAAAAGTAAGTTATATAAGATTTCTATTTGGGTTGATTCATTGATAAGAATTCATTTGTTACGAATAATTTTTCATAGTTTATTAAATAAATAAATTGGAATAAAAATATTTCGTAATCTTTTATTAAAAATAGTAAAGAATACCCAACAGTTAGCGCACGCGAAGCGTGCGTTTAGGAGGCCTAGTAATAAATAATTTTCATTACAAATCCAATTCGTCAATGGAGAAATCATCATTGTTTTTAGTGGTATTATCGATGAAATTTTGGCTCTCACCGTTTCCTCCTAGAAGATCGAGTTCATCGATATTCATGCCAAAGTACTCATCATTTTTCATATTTTGGCTCTTTAATCTTTCCTCAAAGGCTTTATTTTTCTTGGCACAATCGCCACCTCTTTTTGCTTCTTGATCAGGCTCCAGAGACGGAAGCCCATCCGAGATTTTAGTCTCGACCGTTGTCACTTTGTGACATATTCCTGAAAATTCATCAATTTATCTGCAATTATTATTATTATTTTATATAATGAAATAGTGTGCTGTAATAAAGAATTAACAGATTATAGAGTAAACGAAAAAAAAAGAAATCACCATTAGTTCCGTCAACAACTTTCAATTCCGTAGATTGATCTCTTTGTATGTCGGTCGATGCACGATTGATCGCTCCTAAGAATTCTCTATTGGATACTCCATATAAAAGTAGACGATCCACGGTGATAATATTTTTAACGAGTTCCTCCAGATCCTGAGGTATTTCGAAGCGTTTGAAAAGTCTAGCTTCTTCCGGCAGATCATCATGATGGCAGTAAGGTAGCTGCATAGCAAAGTATTTTTTGTTTCGTCTTGGATAATTCTCTTTCAAGAGTCGAAGCGCGTGTTTGTCCATGTTGTGATAAATCACAGGAACAACGGAATCGCTAGGTCGAGGAGAAGTCGCCACGACAATTACATCGGCTTTGCCAAACGCAGAGTTGCACCAGAGTCCAGGATCCTGTTTCATTTTCATTCATGTACTTCCGTCTTACATTTATTTGCCCCGCCTTTCCCCCCTTTTTTTTGTTATTCTCAATGCTCTGTTTGTTTGTTTTTTTTTTTCTTTTTTTCTACAGAAAAAATTGTACTAAATCGGATATCTTACTTTGTTCTCCGTAGTCGGTATATCGAGGCTGTCGATCATGGCATTGATATTACAGTTGCGTAAATAACAAGCTAATTTCTGCATTACATCAACATGAGCTGCATGAGTTGGTGAGTAAACTAAGAGACAATTGGGTCTATGTTGCAGTCGCTTTGAGAGATAATTCTTCACATATAGTTTATATGCATAGTACATGGCACATAATATCACAGGTGGTATCCAGATTACGTTGATTATCATCATCAGTATCCAATGAGTAGGTTTTTCTAAAATTAAAAAAATCAAAACAATCTTCTTCTTGAAAATATCATTGAATAAAAATTGAAAAAAAAGCCTAGTATTTTTTGCTTACTTGTATCTATTTTGGGAGATGTGCTATTGAGACATGCATATTGTTTGCACAACGGATGCAAGGCTGCAACATTGAAAGAATAAATTCCCTCGGGAACAGTAAAATTGTACTGAATCTCATTTTCATCATTGTGCTTCAATTCCACGCTGATGGTATTATTTGTTTCGTTATCGATCTGCCAAATTTTGTATCGGGTAACGTTGAACTTTTTGGGTACAGGCTGAATGTGCAACACTAGCGTTGCAGAACTTGATCGGTCAATGTAAAAAAATGGTACAAAGGTAGTTACATCAATAACATTATCGTCTAAAAGTATAAAATAAGAAAATAAGTAGTTGTATGCGCGTTAAGAAAAGAATAAAATAAGAAAAAAGAAAAAAAAAGCACTAGCCTATTGCAATGTGTCTGGGCACGGTAAAGACTAATTTTCTGCTGTACTCAAAATGTTGGCCCGCTACGTAATATTCTAAATTATAGCTCATGGCCTCAAAATCTTCCTCTTCAAATGGGCAAGAAATATATATTTGAAGATCTTGAGTCTTATTGTTGGGTCTAAGTATATCAATATGTCGACAAACAGGTCTATGGCCGTTGGTGACATCCGAGTACCTGGTTATCAGTCCTAATGAGAGAGAGAGAGAGAAAAAAAGACAAGAGGTTCAATGGAAAACACAAAAAAAAAAGGAAATGCTGTAAAAATATGAATTTCATTGATCACAAGTACTAGATTCTCACTGTTGAATTTGATGTCACTGATTGACAGATTGAATGCGGTTGCTCTACCATCATAGTTACCAAAATCATTGATATATGCGGACAATTGAAATGCACCAAGGGACAAATGGCTGCTCCCAAATGGAGCCAGACCCATTTGATCAAACTTCAAATCGGCGCAATCTACAATGACACGGAGATAAATTTGATTATTCTCGTTAATATTGTGCTTTGAATGAACATAATCTATTTATATTTGTTAACCTTTTTCACGCTCGGGTTCTGAAATGACACAACCAACCTCCAAATTGTTCAAGTGTTTGGGCTAAAATTGGAATAATTATTCAAAAAAAAAAAGAAGGAAAAAAGGATTGTTCCATCGATCATAGCAGTTTAAAAAATTTATCTCGTAATTCCATCAGAAAATTACCCTTTTCTCGCAGATGCTGGAATAACAAGAAGGATAAGCTGCTAGGACAGCTGTAAGATGGCATATGACGAAGCTCATCGGTCCAAGCATCATTTCGAATAAAATTATTATAGTCCGCCGCCGAGTAGTCAAAGCAATTACTATTTGTACGTAAATAATCGTCCGAGCTTTGTTGTCGACATTTTTTCATCACGCTTTCTTTTCAACGTATGCGATGAAATTGCGTCGTGTATATAGTATACACAATATGCGTATACACATATTATAGCAGTTTATATTTTATATAATAAAACAAAAGAAAAGCACGATATAATGGTGTATAGTATCACTTTTGGCAAAAACACGTAAAGTAAGACTCATCCTCGCTGTTGTTCATCTTATTTGTTGAAACAATGAAACAATAAGTCACAATTATTTCACCGGAGTTGATATTATACTATACTCGCGACGATGAGATATTGTGAAGTGTGGGGCAAAAAAAAACTTTAGTTCGACGCGCACCATATATATATATATATATATGTATGTATGTATGACGTACTCGTATATTATGGACAGTTTCCATAAATGGCAGCTAGTCGAAAAAAGTGAGACAGACTTTGACTTGATATCCCCGTTGTTCTGGGCATCTTTTGTGGACATCCGAAAAGGCTCGAAACGTGTATTGTAGAACGTGTGTGTAGAAGAGTAGAACTGAACCCCGCTTGCGTCTGCGCAATCGAGGTTCTTCGGTGCCAGTTCACTCGATTTGCGCAGACGCAAGCGGGGTTCGCTCCGAAACCCCCTCCCCCACCGAGGCCCCATGCTTGACTGCTATTCTGAAGCATACGCAGAATGCACCGAGTCTCTCCGAAGGGGGGGGGGGGGGTCGGCACACACCATATAGTAACACGTACGATGGATCATTTTCTTCCATATGAACTGATGTCCATATAGGCGATGAGTGTACTACATACCCACGGAAATAATAGAAAGCCCCCTGATGGAACGGGGGGGGGGCTCTTACCCCAATGGGAAAAAGTGCTCACCATCAGTTTCGAAGCGCTGCTGGCGTAATAAAATCCCCTACTCTAGCTCCTGTACAGTACCTTGACAAAATTTTCCCATCAGTATACAAATGATGAAATGATATACGCCCGGTTTACTGGCTCAGATGATATATACGACACATCACGATTCAAATTCGGTGATTATTTTAGCGAATCTTTCATACTTGTATAAAATTCAGTTAAATTAGTCAAAACACACACGTTGATCTGATCTTTGGATTTTAATATTTGAATAATTCTGTACCGAGGATGCGCGCGCACCATTTGACAAAGATACAAATATTTATATTCTTAGTGAGTAGAAGAAGGACACAATAAACCTGCTCCCATACTTATTGCTCCTTATTGTCGCACATAAGCTTCATACACGTGATGTGTGTTAAACGCAATAAGGAGCAAGTACTATTATATACATACACCCAAAATGCGAGTTATCTCATGGGGGGCTAGAGCTCTTCCCGTATTATTCCAGTCTTTCTACATATGCGTATATCAGTAACAAAAATACCAAAGCTTTCGAGAACGGCGTTCGCCAGAGGGAGCAGCATATTGTAGTGCAGCGCGTACGTGAGATTCAACTGTATGTATGCATTTATGTATCTCATCGCGTACGTGTCATATATACAATACAATCGCCGGGCTATTTTGCCAATATATGCTTATTATTTATAATATGCTCTGCATCAATTGAAATAGGAGTAATAATAATAATAATAATAATAATAGTAATAAGCAACAAATTATTCATTGAATAAAATATAAGACACGTACATTTTATTTATTTTATTGCGATGCGCGGGTGCTCAACGATATATATGTTTATTTTTTAGTATCATTATTATTATATAGTATACTATATGCGTATAGTAAAAAATAAAACATATATTTATGCACATATTGTATGCGCGCGTGTATAATAAAAGTTGAAGGATACGAGAACCGCGGGGATGATGGGGTGCATGTAATAATAATAATAATAATAAGAAGAAGAAGAAGAATAAAATATATATGATATATATGTGTACTAATTGGTGTGTCAAGTGGGCTTGTTATCGTTGTTGGTTGAAATGTTTGGGGAGAGCTTGCCAGCAGAGGTGATAATTATTGTCGAGAGTGGCGTTGGTCGCGGCCCACTCGGTCAGACGCAAGCACAGCGACGTTTCGAACATAAAGGCCATTGTCCCGTCGGCGATACGTTCCGGTTTCAGTGTAGCCTTTGATGCAGCCTCGAAACAACTGGCATCCGGTCCATGGGGCGTCATCATCGTGTGGAGCGAGCAACCTCCGGCTTCGAATCCGTCTTCCTTCGCTTCATATCGTCCTTTTATCAACCCCATGAATTCGCTCATGCAGTTACCTATTCCAAATAATAACAACAACTCGTCGTTCATTCACCCACCCATCGTATTTATTATTATGATTATTATAATCGGAGGAGTCGGGGGCATAATCGCGCTCGTCATCAATAATATATGCATAAATAATAAAATAAACTCACGATGATAATAAGGTGGACGGAAGGTATTCTCCTGAACGGACCATCTAGGGGGGAAAATAACAAAGTCCGCAATCGCTGTCCCAGCCTTCAACGAAGGACAAGTCAGCAGCGTGAAAATTGATGGATCCTATATTACAAAATCATAAAATAATAAATAATCCGCTATTATGTTATATACAATTTATATATACTTGAAATTGTACATGTATATATGGGCGTGTATATACGCAGACAAAATATAATCATCGGCGCATCAGCATCAGTTTATTTCAATAATAATAATAATAATAATAATAATAGAAAATAAATGATAAATAATAATACTTACGCAATGATCAAACGAAACCGAATTGATGACCATGAAACGAGATAGATCGTACTTGTAAGGGACGTAATTACCGTGCCAGGCGACAACGTCGAACGGGCTGTGTCCTTGCTCAGCTTCAAAGTACTTGCCTTGATATTTGCAGCCGATTTTATACGATACTTGATCGAGATCCTCGTACCAAGCGACCGGGGTTAAAAAGTGTCGGGGTTGAGCCAGCCCATTCGCTCCTATATCATACAAATAATATTTATATACTATAGAGCCCCCGCTCTATTTATATAAATATATATATATATAATAATATACCAATGGGTCCAAGATTCGGTAATTCAAAGTGATTGTCATAGACTTCGAGTATGTAGCCCCTCGAGGGACCAGAAACACCCACTGAAAACTTCATGCCCTGCTGAATGACGCACATCTCGTCCGGTTTGCATCTAATTTTACCAAACTCGCTCGTGATTTCCAGTTCTCCCAGCTGAGGCACTGATCCGAGCATGCGCATAATACACATAATATATAATGCGTATATACAATTTATATGATGAACAAAATGCGAGAAAATACCTATGAGAAAATCTCCATCGGCGTTGTAAAACGCTTTGTTCTTCATGCTAACGTTGCACAGGTAAATATGAATGGCAACGCCGCTACGAAGACTGGCCTCGCCGGCGCCACAGATCGTGCGAAGACCCTCGACCAAATCCACCGATTCTTTTACTCGATCCGGCAATTCAAATGCTTTCCAACGAAGCTGTTTTTTTTTATTTATTATTATACATTATTATGATTCACGATGTCGCGAATAATAAATCATTTAAAAATAGAGTATGCTCACGGGATTAGGATTCGGCAAAGTTTTGTCCCAATCCTGTTGGAATTTTGGCAGCAATTTCTCGTCGTACTTGTATGGTCCATGACAAACGGAAGGTCTTATTCTGTAGAACCACGTTCTCCTGTTTTCTCTCCTCGGTGCTAAATTTCGAATGAAATAATTAATATTATTATTATTATTATAATACCATATATACAGATATGCGGATCGAGAGTTGAAATAAAAGTATATTATGACCGGTAAAGGCTGTGCCGGATAGTTGTTCAGCGTAAAGACCATACGGACATTTTTGTGGCGTATTTTGCGTGTCAGGAAGCGAGCCGGGACACCGAGGATCCTCGCTGCTAAATTCTCCACCGAAACCCGACAAATACTGCATACACATCATTTTTTAATATTTATTCCGCATATACAATATATATATATATATATGCGTAACGTTGGATTATAAAAGGTATTGCCCACCTTGAGATTTTCCATTTTTCACGGGTATATAATAATATAAGTATGTACGCGGCGATGCTTTCGATAACTCGACACGGAAGAAAATAGGAAGGAATTCTAGACGATAGTTGATTTTATATGAAAGAGAGAAAACAAGTGGATGACCTTACGGAATGTTGAAAAATAGCAAAGCGCCGAGTAGAACAAGTTTAAATGATGAAACGAAAAACGTGTTTGTCGGGGGAGGAGGAGGGGGGGGGATATCTCTAGAGACGAAAGGACGATCGCGACCAATCATCGAGCTCGGAGACGAAGGCACGACCCTGTTCCCTGACCGTACGGACGGACGATCACGACACAGCTTCCTGATATTCTCCCTCTATGCCACCTTTCTTTTTTTCCCCCGCCGTCGTTTATCCTTTTTTTTTCTTCATATCTTATCACCACGACCTCTCCATACATACGTGTATGTCTATATGAATATATAGTGGATATACGCACGCGCGCGTCCTCATAATTTTTATCATCTCTATATATATTTTATTTATATCGAACGCATCAAACCCAAAAATAACATCAGCTGATATACTATCTATAAAATAACTCGATAGTATATTATACTCTATATAATTTATCTATTATATATATGTACAATATTTATCTTTTATAAAATGGCCATGCATATACATACTGAGAATAAGCATCTCAGGTTTGGTTGAATCAACCTCACCGGGGGCGGTCACGGAGAAAGAATCAAACGCATCATTTATTTCCGTGCTCAAAACAAAAGGCACAGAAACAAAAATTTAGTTGAATTATTAAGTAAATATCATGTTATATTAACCAAATATTTCTTTCGCCCTCCGTACTTTGTTCATTCAACCACACACTTTTTCCTCATTCAATATAATAATATGTTTATATTAAATTTCTATTTAAAATACAAGTTTTTTTTTTGTTTTTTTTGGAACGTGTCACATCGCCGTGCTATCGATATATCGGCTGTGGAGCATCATATGTATATATACATTCATAATCTACATATATATACGCATACATGTAGATATACCGGTTGTGCATCAGGAGAAAAAAATGCATAAATAGGAAAAACGAAACTCCTGGTCAATATAGTATGCGTATATACTTAGTAGTATATATATCTTATATTATCTCGTTTGTTCACAGAGTTGAAAATAAAAAAAATATTTATTGCGCAGCATGCACCCGGTGTTATTTGAAAATGTAACGCAACACCGCACCGCGCCTCCTTCCTCATGTATTGTATATACATATACTAAACAGGTTTAAAAGTTCTATTTATACATAAAAAGAAGCCTGTATTAAAATTGGAGCTCTTTAGAAAAATATAAACAGGGGGCACTCGGCACTTTTCCATTGGTGAGTGTGTGACCCACCAAATTGCTTGAAATTTTCTTTTTTTTCGATTTTAAGATCCTATTCGATCGGAAATATCCCGTAAATAACGAAAATTATAATCATTTGGAGCAAAATCCAAGAATTCATATTGAAAAATTTAAAAAACGGATTGAAAAGTCAATTTTTTCCATTTTTCAACATGAATTCTTGAATTTCACTTCAAATAAGTAGCATTTTCGTTATCTACAGGAAAATTTCGATCGAATAGGCTCTTTGAATCGAGAAAAAAAAATCAAAAATTTCTGCCAATTTTTTAAGGTATACCCCTTCCATTTTTTTCAAAAATCTTCAAGGAGTGATAACTTTTTAAAAAATTGATGAATTAATGTGACTCCTACGCCATTCGCTTTGTTTTGCAAAAAACTTGAAGAATCACACATAATAAAGTTGATTTTGTGAAGAGAAAGAAAATATATGGCCAATTGAAATTTTTATGGGTCCCCAAGACCCAGTGTGAGTGACCAAATTTTTTGAAATTTTTTTATTTCAATTTTAAGAGCCTATTCGATCGGAAATTTTCCGTACATGGCGAAAATGATCATTATTCGGGGTGTAATCGAAGAATTCATATGGAAAAACGCAAAAAACTGATCAAAAAGTCAGTTTTGTCGATTTTCCAATATAAATTCTTGGTTTTCGCCCTAAATAAGTAACATTTTCGTTGTCTACAGGAAATTTTCGATCGAATAAGCTCTTAAAATCGAGAAAAAAAAATTCAAAAATTTTTGCCAATTTTTGAAGGTACGTTCCATTTTTTCAAAAATATTCAAGGAGTGATAACTTTTCAAAAAAACGGATGAATTAACATGATTCCTGGGCGCCATTCGCTTCGTTTTGCAAAAAACTTGAAGAATCGTCTTTAATAAAGTTTATTTCGTCATGAGAGAGGAAAGACCCAGTGTGACCCCTGTTATTCGAGACAAAATCCTCGAATTCATATTAAACAATAATCCAAAGAAGAGGATTTTTAACGAGCTTTTTTTATTACCGCGGGAATAGTATAAACGATAAAAGCTTCCTGCAAATGTATGTGTTATATAAACTGTAACAGATTCGCGGTTTTACATCAAACAGTTTTGGCTTAGAGGAAAGATATCGGAAATTGAATTTTTCTCAAGTCTATATACATATGAGACCCATCAGTGTGCGTTTTTAGACCTCTCGATTTTTTTTTTCGATTTTAAGAGGCTATCATTGATCGAAAATTTTCCGTAGATAACGAAAATGCTATACAGTTATTCGAGGCGTAACCCAAGAATTTATAATAATCTGTATGGCAAAAACTTTTTTTTATCATTTTTTTGGAATCTTTTAATCAATATGATGAATTCTTGGATTGGGCCCCAAATAAGTGGCATATTTTCGTTATTCAATATCGAAAATTTCCAATAAAAATAGGCTCTTAAAGTCGAAAAAAAAAAATTGAAAAAATTTTGCAAATTTTTGAAGAGAATTAATCATGAATAATGTTAATATTTAATGAATATATGGAAAAAACTGACGTTTCCATCAGTTTTTTGAGCTATTCAATGGTTGGCGCACGCTGCGCTTAATAATAGAAGGCGCCGCCTAGTATATATATATAATATATTCATTAAAATTTGACAGTATATAACACCATCAGTTTCACAAACTTTCACTCTCAACGTTTCTTCTTATGTATGCTTGTGTATACTATGTGATTGGCAAAGAGAAAAATATGTTTATTGTCTCATCGTCATCTCTTTTGGACTCGATGATGCTAAGCGTGCGATGCTGATATTTAATTGAGCAAGCGAGATGCGAGATGAACGCTAATTCCTTCCTGCTTTCATCTTTGACCTACTCTCATATTATTATTATTATTATTATTATTGGTATTATTATTATTCTTTATATTTTGTTCTTGTCATTATTTATTCTATAGGCAAAATAATGAGTAATAAAATGTGTGTGTTTTGATAATTTTTTCAAATACAAATCAGTATTTATATATGTATATATCATCATGCATGTATGTATATATACTACACTGTATAGTGATAATAATATATCTTAATAATAATAATAATAATAATAATATATGCATTTGATCATGTAGCATCAGGAATCGATATCTATATATGTCTCTATACGTCCTAATTATCTATATATACATATATCAAGTATATGTATATTATGTACGCGTGTATATCTTTGGCTTATATACGTAGAATACGTTTATTTATTTTTTATGTTTATTTACATGCGATTAGTATGAGTGTTAAAATTTGTACAACTCTGCGAAAAAGGAGTGAAAAATAAAAATAATGTAAAAGTGAAAGTTTGAAGTGATGCAAGCTTGCAATCGAAATTTTAAGTCGTTTCTTTTCGAGTGCATATTGACAAAAAAATGCGCCGCTTTAAGGTATAATTGATGGAAAATTAGCTGAGCGACACGACGATAATTGACGTGTTTGCCGCAGCGCGAAGCATTTCGAGTTGGCGCGCGCGTCCTGGTGGCAGGCTACAAAATATAATGCTGGAAACAAGATGGCCGATATCCGAGCCGTGCTCAAAAAATAACACCAACAGTATATGTAATAATAACAACAATAACAATAATAAGAGAGATTAGGTGCAACTTGACAGTTTTGCGACGGCAAAAGACATAGGATCACTCTATTATATTAACGATGAGAGTTAAAATATATGTAAAGAATTGAAGCGAGAAATATTCTACTAGATTAGAGATAAAACGCGAAGCGAGTGAAAATAATAAAATATATTTTAATTGATTAGCAGGAGGGATATCGTGGCTTGTTTAGCATGTATATACGCGCATACGTGCGTGCTTAAAATACATATAAGTTATTATATAGCAAAAATAAAAGTATAGGAGAAAATAAGTTATCCTCTTATTTATTTATTTATTGCGCTAACCCGCGACGAGCGCGTGCATGCGGGTTATTATATTTTGAAAAGAATGAAAGAATTAGCGACGACGGGCGCGGAGCGAGCGGCTCATCTCGATAAATACACTCTATGATATAGTATATATATATATATATATATTTAGCGTATATCAGCGCATCAGCGTGTAAATATGTATGTGTGCAGGGGAAAAGAGGAGGAAAAATGAAAGAATAAAATAAGGCGAATAGAAGAAAGGTGCGGCGGCGGGCCGCCGTGTATAGTATATGATATACATATATAGCAACAGCAGAGAGAGAGAGAGAGAGAGTGTGCGCTGTGTATATATGTATGGGTGATGGGGTACAAGGAAGGGGGGGGGGGGAAGCGCGGCGGCGGCGGCGGCGGTCGTGGAGCCGAATCAGGTTGAATTGAACGGCGAGTGGCAGCAGTTGGTTAGTTTGAAAGGACGAGCAGCAGGTGAAGTACGATAGAGAGATCGTGTTCGCGCTGATCGCGCGCGGTATAGCGGCGGAGGACACACGCGCGCGCGCACTGGAACATATTTATCGCGACGTGCAGCAATAAAAAAATAGAGATAAAAGCATCAGGCGCGTGAATATACCGCTGCGTCTTGAGCGCAGCATACTCACGCTCTCCTCCTGCTGCTTCACCCATTTCCGCGCGCACACTCGTATACCTGCTCCGCAATAATACACTCATCGGCGCGCGCCCGCGCGGTCTTTCACGCGTCCGCAAGTTCGTTGTCCGCGGCGGCGGCGGCGGCGGCGGCTCCGCGACCTCTTGCCTCGCCTTTTGCGCCTCTATTTCACCAATAAATATGATAAAATTTTCTTAAATCAACAGATAGAAGGACATCGATATAACGCATTATTATTATTATTATTATTGTGCGCGAATAAAAGAACATCGAGAATAAGTGCGCGCACTAATCCCCCCCGACGACATATACTATACTATATATATATATATTTATAGTATTTATAGTATTATATATATATATAGAGACATACGTACGCGGGAATCAGTATGAAAATAGTAAGTACAAATTTATTTATATATATTTCATACAATATATAATAATGCGATAAACTCATCTGTGATGCTCGCATATACCCCGCGAGCCGTGTGCTAAATTCGGCGGGATTATAGTCTATTTCCAAAAGTGAAAAAGAAAATGAGGCATGCACACTCGCGCGATGATATAAAAATAATATAATTTTGAATTCTGGCTTGCTCAAATCAAGTTCGGCGCTTCCGCATCAGGTGCACACGCGTTATATTCATTCAAACGTTAACGCTCCATGAATAAATATTGAGAGCACAACGGCCGAGTGTTTTTTTTCTTCTTCTTTTTTTTCGTTTTATTTCATATTCCCGGGCGCGCATATACGCACCATGTACTATTTGTTCACGCTATATAATATTATATAACCGCATTTATTATAAAATAGTTGTATTATACATATATATGTATTTTAATTATAATTGGCATGCGTTTACATTTATTCTAATGAAATATATACATAATAGAAAAATAACTGTCTTTATAATATAGGCACATATGATTCTCGATATATACATTTCCGATAAGCCGATGTCGCGATCAACGCAACATAACTATATACATAATACAATAGATAGAGGATATACGATAATGAAATACGCACTCGGTCTGTATAAATGCGTTGTGTATAGTATATTGTATACTCGGCGCATTCAGTGCTGTATATACGCGCGCATCAGATATAGAAATATAAATAATTCTATTGCATGCCGTTATATTGATCCCGCGTCATTTTTTAATTGAGCATTTTTTATAAAAATCGCCCGTATTTCATTTGACCACAGATGATGAATCATTGTTGCTCAAACAACGCGCAATAAACGCAGCAGTATAACAAAATAAAACGAGAGCATATACGCGTGTACGCGCATGTATAACGCGTTTTATACGCACCCACAGTTCATATATGTATATACAATAGTATCGCAGCAGTATAGACTCATCGCCGGCTTATCTCGTTTCAATCTCTCTCTCTCTCTCTCTCTCTCTCAAAAATTAAATACGTGCGTGCGCGTACGCAAATTTGAAATTCCGCGCATGAAATGTGCGTATTTATATTCTTGTACGGCGCATTTCATCATTTGACCAATATATGCGCGTATATCCACGAAAATATCCACGCATATATAATATACATACATATATATATATATATATAACTTTTATTATTTAGTTAACTCGGCGCGACACAGCACAATAATGATGATGGAGATACTGCTTATTGTATACTACTATAAATATATAATTGTAGCGAAGAGTGCATGCGGGGTTGTGAGGCGCGATGGAAAAGACGATCGCAGGATTTAGCAAATAACATAAGAGCGGGCTCTCGTCGAGTTCTACACCGATAAACGCATGCACCCGCGCCCTCGATTACCATGCTGGTAAACGCATGCAGTGTTGATGTGCATGCGTCGTGAATAATAATAATAGTAATAATAGTAATAATAATAATAAAATAAGCGGAGAAAGGCTTTATCGTTTATTCAATAACTCTTATTATTATTATTATTATTATTATTTCTTATTCTCTCACATGTACTTGTTGTATATTTATTTTTGGCGCATTAATGCTTATACGCGATATCTTTCCGAACGCTAAACATCATCATCATCATCATCATCGCATCATCCTCTGCTGCTGATGAAAAGATGATGCACTTTCATTATTCTTATCTTCCATTTCGTTCATCTTATTTTTAACAATAATTATTTTATGCGAATGAACATTTTTTTAACCGCATGCCTAGCTTATTTTTCGCACATATCGCACATATCATACAACATACGTGCGCTATAATTGATGCTCGACAGAACTTTCATTCCGCTTTTAATTAAAAGGACGAATAAACTGAAAACTCGCGATATGATCTGCGGCATCAATATAACAATATAATATACGCAATAATGCTATACACACACATATACATAGAGCGTATCCTATACATATAATAATAATAATAATAATAATAATGACGATGCTTCGGAGTAACGTTATTGACTTTTGTTTCTTTGTTTTTTCCAAAATACCGCATATACAATATGTTGATGACACGCTTTAATCTCTCTCTATACCTGATGCCCCGCCGCCGGGACATGTGTATATTATTATATTGTCATTGAATTCTATAATTCTATAATTTCTAGAACATTCTATAATTTCTACTGATGCAAAGAGTTTCGTCATATTTTCACGGTAAACGTGCGCGTATGTGCGTGTGCATATGTATATATATATATATTAGTTGTGCAGTCATATTGTCGTTGGCCAATTTAGATTCGCATAAAAACATAATGTTTGTGTTGGGCAATAATGACATATAATGCCTCAAAAAGAACGTGCATGTATTGCGCTGTACACATTTTACATACGCGCGCATCATGCGTATATACGCGCCTCAGAACGGTATCCTCGTGCTGATGCCACGGAATTTATTTAGCTATATTGTACTATAATTATTATAGCAACAACAACAACAACAACAAACAACAATAATAATAATAATAATAATAATAATGCATGTCCATTGGAAATTAAGTATATGAGTTTTTAGCATGATGAAAGTTACACAGCACTGCGCGAGTATACACAAAATATACAATAATAACCGGGCGTATATATCTATACACTATATGTAGGGGAAGGGGCCGCGGGAGGGCGCAAAATGAGCCACCTGAAATTTCCTTAAAAGGGGTCCTTAAAATGTGTAATGCGCAAAGTGTGTTTGGGGGTGAAATGAACTTACTACATATACTATATGTATAGATTTTAAAAAACGTACAAATATTTTTTTCGAGCAAATAAATGAGCTGTTAAAATTTCAGTCAAGTAGAAATGGTAATGAAGAGAAAGATAACGAGAAAATTTGATTAACGTTTCGAAAAGATCCATTTTCCTTCAAAATTTGTATAATTAACTGTATCATTAACACACCATCAAATATTTGACAATAAGGGACTAAAAAAAGTGAAAAAAAAAGCGGAGGTTTCAAGCATTTTTTCCTGAAGGGGCCAAGCATTTGGCCCCCCGGCCCCCTACGTGTATACACTGAATAAAAGATTTTTTTTACATGCGAATTTATTTGTCCATCAGCACTTCTATATATACAGCTCTTGTTTAACGACGCGTTAATATATAGTATTATTGTTACATAATATGCACCGGCATATGTAAAAATATGAATGATTTATCTGCTTGGACGTTTATTTACTGATGAAAAATAGATGAAAACGAGTGGGATGTCGGTGATGAAATGGCCAGACATCGACCACCAGCGGGGGCTCTTTATTATTCTGATGAGAATATGAGCGAAGCGACGACCTGCAGTTGCACCACTAAATCCGTCGATAAGGTACGATAAGCTCGATAAAAGCTCCATCCGAATAGATATATACGCGTATATACTTGCGTGATGCGTTGAAATAATTAATGCGATGTAGAGGATAAATATAGTATAATAACGAAAGAAAAAAAAAAAAAAAAAAATTTCAGTGCTCAGTGCGAAGCTGCGGAATGTTTCACGAGCCATTTTTTTTGCATCCGCCGGGTTCCCGGCCCCGTGATGGAATTTATATAAACCCGATGAGCCCTTTTATCGAGGAACCGGGGGGAGGGCCGGGCCAGAAGCAGCCGAGCGGAGAATCTTTCTATCTGCACAGTCCGCACGACCTCGTCTACACGAGGATAACGCATCTTTTCTGTGCTGACAACAACGAGAAATCGAGAAACGCCGATCGGGCGCTCGTAAACGAGAGGAAGGACGAGACTTTAACGGGTAAGTAGAACACGCCGCGATCACCGCACTTATTCCAAATACACTCTCTGCTTCTTCTTCTTCTCCTCTGCGCTTACAAACTCTCTCGCATCGCTTGACCGCGCATCAGCAAATATTTTAGATCGAGCCCGCGCGGCGCACAGCGCCAGGATCTCATCTCTCTCTCTCTCTCTCTCTCTCTCTCTCTCGTTCTTCCCGCACTTTCAAGTGTATACCCGCGCTATTTATTCTTCAAATACACGATTACACCCCTCATTATTATTGTGTATTATTTAGTATACTATATTTATAACTGAGCACACTTTTATTATTCAATTATTCAATAATATAGATAATAATAAGTTAAATGAGGTCTCATCGCGCTTATATACATTTTTAACCTTTATTTATACAACTACCATATTGTTACCGGCGCTTCTGACTATTATATTACTTTTAGACGTGATATTTTAACAAAAAATATGTCGACCACTGTACATATGCGCCGTATATAAAAATATGTATATATACGTACGCAGTTATTATATACATATACGCGTCCGCGATAGTGCTGCTGATGCGATGATGCATCGCGGCTCTCGCCGCGTGTCTTATTATTATTAATATTATAAAATTCGCTATATATGATGTATAATATTTGTCGCGTCGATATACCATATAGTGCGAGAGGTCGTGCGGGCGACCTAATTTCTTCTTAGCATCAGCATCTGTTATTTTATTCCTGCTTTCCGCCGTGCATCTCTCTCTCTCTCTCTCTCTCTCTTTCGCCTAGCTGCTGCGAGGACGATCGCAAAGCGTGCCCCCCGCCTCCGCACGTGTCCCCATTATTGATGCATTCCCCCCCGTTATATATACCTACATACTTATAACTTCTCCATCAGCAATAATCTTTAAATTATATTCTTGTTATTTTATTTGTTTTTAAATAAATATTAAATGCGGGAAGGATCATCGCGGCGCAACATCTTCACATAATCAACATCATCATATCGCGATTGTCAGTTGAAAACGTCTCGGTCGCGATATATGTATGTTCACTATTCCCCTTATTATATACATGCCATAGTAATATATTTATATCTGGGTATGATTTTCGACGAAAAAAAAAACAAAAAAAAACGATCAGTTTCATATAGTAATATTTTATAATTTATTATTTTAATGCTCAACTTTTATGTATCGTAATGCCGCGTGCAACGCCGCGATGAGGGGAATTAAGCGACGGGTGATTCGCGTCTGCGCGACCAAAAACCGGGTTATACCAATACATATCCATACAGCAGGCCGCTCTCTCTCTCTCTCTCTGCTCTGTCTCCCTCTCCTGTGCGAGCGATCTTCCGTAAAACCGTTATGCGAAAATAAGCGTTTTAAGGAGGGCAAAAAAAAGGAGAACCTCTCTCTCTCTCTCTCTCTCTCTCTCCGTCTCTTATCGGAATATCGCACGCCCGCCGCTACGTTTTTTTAGCAACATTTCGTTTGAAAGCGATCAAAAAGATGAAATAAATAATTATTATTCGGCCTGTGTATATAATATATATGTATAGGGGCGCATATACCCGTATAATGAGAAATCAGGGTATGGGACAAGCTGCTGCTGATGCTTGATGTATTTAATTAGCAGCGCGGCAGGCTGCGAAGCAGTCATGCCCGAACGATACATTATATCATGTGTATTATTATTTTTAAAAATACAGATTGTATATGTATGCATATGGGATAATAAGAAAGAAATAGAAGAATAAATATATGTGTATATAAGATTTGGTATTTGGCCGGCGCAGAACGGGCGCGTCGAGAGAGCGCGCGTATTATGGACAAAAACAGGATATTGTATGTATGCAGGTGCGCGCATGTTGTATACTGTGTGTGGCCGCGGAGGGAGCGAAGCGGAATAAAATGAGAAAAAGAAAAAAAGTAAATGCGCGCGTGCTATATTTTTCGTTGTTTTTCAGTGAAAGTGGACGTGCATATAAATAAGAGTAGCTACAATAAGTCAGTCGGGAATGGAAGAAACTCGATGAGGTCGGATTCGATAAAAGGATCAGCTGGAGACAGTGGGAGCAGCGGCAGCGCTGAGCACGCTTATGAACAAATAAGCATAAGGCCGCCGGAGCATCAGGAGAAGCAACAGGAGAGCGGCGGCGGCGGCGGCAGCGTCGATTGTTGCATCATCACGCATAAAAAGATCAACGATGACATCTCCGAGAGCAAGTATTAACCTTTTATTATTATATATATATTATGGGTATATACGCATATACGTATATTAGGGTGATTCAATAAGAAAAGAAGTTTTTCTTTTTTTCGCGGAAACAGAGGTTTTAAAGTTTTATTTATACATAAAAAGAAGCCTGTATTAAAATTGGAGCTCTTTAGAAAAATATAAACAGGGGGCACTCGGCACTTTTACATTTTCCGCATAAGATCAACATGGGAATAACATCAGTTATGTATTATCTGATGTTAGATTTTAGTAGCTGCCTAACGATACATCATCAGGCTAAAAAGTCCTAGCATATTTTTGTACGATATTCAACGCTCTCCAGCGTTCTCTTCTCTTGTTTATTTTTCGTTAATCTTACCATTTCAAAGGTATTTCAGATCAAAGTAGAATAATCGATAAAATCATTCTTTTTCATTCATAAGCCACCATCAAGTATAGTAACCAGAATAAAATAGGCAATATACATTTTTCTAGGAAATTGACCGCTCTTGAAAAATGGTCTCCTGTCTTTAGACAGGAGACGTATAGTTAATGTATGAATACCGAATAACATTGAACTTTAAATATATGAATATCTTCGTAACGCTTCATCTAATCGAGTATTAAAATAAGAGACCATCATTTTTTATTCTGTTTGAAAAACAATGATTTTTTCCATTTTTCAACTTTGAACTGAAACATCTTTAAAATGGTAATATTTTAAGGAAAATGCACAAGCAAACTTTTTTGTAGAGCCTTCAATTTGCTACAAAAATACGCTAGGATGACTTATTTGTCTGATGTATCGTTATAGGTAGTTGTATATAGAAATCTGACAGAGAAAACGTAACTGTTGCCGCATGTATAAATCTTATGGAAAATGGATAAGTGCGATACGCCCCCTGCTGTATAATATTTTTCTATAAAAAGAGCTCAAATTTGTACCGGCTTCTTTTCATGCATATAAATAGAGCTTTTAAACCTGTTTCCGCGAAAAAAGCAAAAAAAAAAAACTTGTTTTTTCTTTTTTTGAATGATCCTAATGTACGCATAAAATATATAAAAAAATAATAAGTTGGTTGACGGCGGATGAATAACGGAGAGGGATTGGACGCGGGGTTGGCGTGTGCTTTTCAGTCGATCGAGCAGTGCCGGGAGCGAGTCATCGAATATGAGCAGCGAGCTCCACTGTTTCTCAGCATCGACGGCGTCCTCGACGCCCTCGCTCTCGAGAAACGCCAGCAATGAACGAGTTGCCATCACCACCACCACCGTCAATAATAACAACAAGACCATCATCGATTCTACCGAGGTGCAATCTTTTCTCATCCAGCACCAGCACAATAACAACAATGACAATAACGGCCCTGTCATGAACGATGGACAGCATCGGAGCATCGCCGCGGCCATCCATCACATTCACAATAAATTTCCAATTACCGAGCCAACAATAATAAGGTATATACATATATGCGTACATATACGGAAGAATATACATATATTACACTCTCATTATTGGGAATAACTCTGCCCCGCTCATCGTCGCGCGGCGCCCCCCCCCCCTGATATTTCACATTTTTTTAATGCTCCTTATTTATATAACTATACAAAATACATATATGCATATATATATACACACACAGTATAAATATATTGCATTATAGATACTATATACCGATTTATAATCGAGCGACAAAACAAAAAACACGCGAATAATGTATTGTATATATATACATTAGTATATATACAATATATATTTGATTTGCGCGTACAAAATACGTCAAGTACACGTGCGCCAGGGGTATACCATATATAAGTATTATAAACGCCGGAAAATAAATGAATTTTGACAGTATGACGAAGCCTCCACCACCGCCACCGCCTCTTCCACCACCACCAGCACCATCGGCCGAACCGGAGGCGACCGAAGATCTTCTTCCGTATTCAGGATTGCCGATTAACGACGCGATCGACAGGGACCACCAGCAGCAGCAGAGAACCGGAGACGTCAGAGACGCCCATCACCAGCAGAGTCAAACGACCGGTACTTCCACCTTCATTATACTATATAATAACCGGCGTTTTCCTTTTTTTTTTCTTTTTTTTTTTCTGTTTTTCATACTGCGTATATACAATACGCATATACTCGAACAGACTATACAGCAACTCGCGCGGGGCGGGGAATCAAAAAAAAGGCGTACATACTTTTAATTGCCCCCCCCCCGGGTTATAGAGAGAACTCTCGCGTATATATACACTGTACGAGGCTGCGCCTCTCTGTTACTAGACCATGGCGCTCACCGGGCATATAATACACTTACCTAGATTTCACTTGCGCATTCATACCATTATTATTGTTGCTGCTGCTGCTGTTATTATTATTATTATTATTATTATTATGAAAAGGAGGAGGAGGAATGCTCCCCGCCCCCGGCGCGGAGACTCGGCGTGATGTGATGGTATAGTAGGTTATTCTTTGGCTGATGATGATGATGATGATGGAATACGGGGATTCTCCTTATAATAATAATAATAACAACAACAACAATAGTACTCGAGAGTTCCTCTTGCATGATTATATAGCAAAGGAGGAGATGTGTGCTGGTGCGCATTATCACCGGCGCGGTTATTCACTTTTTCTCTGTCGCGGAACAGCGGCCAACAAGTCCGAGGTGCTCGCGGAGCAGCAACCGGAAGTGGAGCCTGGCAGTGCATCCTCGGATTCCGATGAGAGCAAGCAAAGCCTGCTGCTGCTGCATCATCAGCATCAGCTCTCGTCCCATCTCGTAACGAGCGCCAACAGCAGACACATGGTCTTGCCCTTCATTCCACCCAAATTCGCCAATATCACGGACTCTGACACACTTCTCAAACCCTCCGAATATCTCAGAAGCATCTGCAAGACTTCCCTAAAGAACAATCTCTCCAAAGCAAGGTCAGTTTTTTGTTTTTTGCTTCTTTTTTTTTCATTATTTTTAGAGATGAGGCACACACTCTTGTACCGATTGTAATACGGCCTGCGTTCGCTATACACGATGCACAGATCCGTCGATAATTTGGATATTCGAAGAAGAACGGAAGTTGACCATTCGGAGGAGGAGGAGGAGGAGGAGGAGGAGGAGGACGAAGAGGACGAGGAGGAGGGGGAGGAGGAGAACGACAACGACGGCGTCGAGAACAAGACAAGGAGGAATAATAATAATAATAGTGGTGGTGGTGGTGGTAAAAAAGAGGGAGCAGCGGTGGTAGGGGGAAAAAAGAGTTTGGAGGAATCGGGTCCACCACCGCCACCGTTGCCTCCTTATTGCTGCTCAACGAACGAGACGGGAGGAGAAGCAGCAGCAGCAGCCTCCGGTGGTAGCTCGTACCATCAGCAGGAAGCAGAAATCCCAAAAACTCCACAACCCCTTGCAACGATCAGCATTCAGGATCTGACGAGCGTTCAACTCAGAAGAACGAACGTCAAGATGCACGCGACCAAGACATTTTCCGCTCCCCCGCCACGAAGTGTTTCCATGACCAATGGTGCACACCTTTATTTTTTCAATAAATTATACGTATATTTATAAATTTGCTTAAAAAGCAAACTCGTGAGAGAGACATGATAAATATTATCACAATTATGTATTATTTTCAGTCTCGGAACCTTTTTTCGTGCAGAAAACCGATCTAATTGCCGAACTTAAGAAAACAAAGGACATACCTGGAATAAAAAAGCTCAAAGTCGAACGAGCCAAGTCGGAAAAAACTCTGGAGCAAAACATGATAACGGAGATAAGCAAAGCTTTTAGCGTCTCAAATTTCGTCGACCAGGTGAGTGGTCTAATGTATTATTGGCGGTGTTTAATGTTTCACATTGATGCGTTTATTATAAATGGGGAGGGGGGAAAAAACAAAAAATGATGTTTAAGATACCGGAAAAAGATAGTTCGGGGAACGTCATACCAATATGGAAGAGACAAATGCTCGCCCGGAAAGCTGCTGAACGTGCCAAAAAGGAATTGGAGGAGCAAATTGCTCGAGAAAATGAAGAAAAACGACAAAAAGCTATACCACCGTGGAAGAGACAGTTATTGGCGAAAAAAGATAGCGAGGAAAGAAAGTAAGAATTAATGAATATTTATGCGTATATGTATGCGAAGAATATAAGAATAAGGAGGAGGAGGAGGAGGAGAATAAGAATAGATTGACGATGAAATGAAGAAATTTCATAGTGTAGTATATGCGAATAAGATAATGTAATTGCGGTGATTCTCGATGTACAATAATCAGAGGAGGGAGCAGCAGCGCAGCATCAGGGGGAACGGGGACGAGTACAACTCCGGTAGTGGTTGTGCCAACAGCAGCGGTTAAAATAGAGATGACGCCGATCGGAATAAAGAGAGACATGTCACCAGCATCGGGGGGCGGTGGTGGCTCGAGGCTAAAGCCTGTCGATTTCATCGAGAGCAGGGAGACCGAGGAGAATAAGTCGTCGGTACCGGCCGCCGCCGCCTCCTGTCGACACCTTCCAATAAGAGATGACACCAAGATGAGCCTTGATCGTCATCGACGCCGCCACGACGAGCAGCAGCTCGACGATCCTGACGACCTTCCCCCCATTATTCCCTGGCGAGCCCAATTGCGAAAAACCAACAGCAAACTCAACATCATCGATTGACCCTCCTTCCTTCCTTCCTTCCTTCCTTCCTTCCTTCCTTCCTTTCCTCCTTCAAAAATCAAAGTTATCTTTTTTTTTTAATAAATCATAATATAATACCGCTTGACTGGGTGAAAGGATTTAAATAAGTAAACTTGTACCTGTGGAACGTGATCAGCATTTATCGCGGCAATAATAAATAATTATAATTACTTTATTTAAATTTTGTTATTTAAATAAATATTCAATTTCGTTTGTGACGAAATAAAATGGTTATTGTAATATGCGAGAATATGAATAATAAGGACGGAGCCGGCCGGCGCCGGATATGCGCGTATAGTATACATACTGCGCTTACATAATACCAATACGAAAGAAATATATATTTTCGTTCGGAGCCGCACTCGGAGATAATGCATGTACCCCCTCATTATTTCTCACAGCGGCACTGCTTCTTCTTCTTCTTCTTCTTCTTCTTCTTATTGTACTTTTTGTTTTACCTGACCGAATACAAGTCCACATATCGTGTCCTTGAACGTGATGTATATACGCGCGCGAAAGCCTGCTCGAGTAATAATACACACCGCGCGGCGTGCAAATTTTGTTCTATATTATCCTCACGGGGGCATACACATAATGTACCCATTATAATAGCGATATATAGGGTGTATATCGCGAGAGCACTGCATGTGATTATTATATGCGCACGAAAGGATGAAATAATTGTCTGATGTGTAACACACACGCACACACACTTTTAGCGCGCAGACCGCCTATACTATATATTATTTACGATTAACAGCAGTATATATATATATATATATATATATATATATATATAGATATAGTCTGCTACTAGACACACATGTGTATACGATGCGGTACATGCGCGCGTATATCATACGCACATCAGCACAAAAAAGAAATCTTATTCGAGAGACATGTAGAAATGATGAGCTGCTGATGCTCCATGTACTACTTTTATTTTTCACGATATAAAATATATAATATATGTATTAATTGTCGATTGCTCTCGTGATAAGTTTAATTGGCAGCGTGTTATTATTGTGTCGCATGTTGTGTTAATTTTCATGGAGCGCGGAGCACAAGTCCGAAGAACGTCCCCGCTGCGCTCCGCAACTTTTATATTATTCATCTATGTACATACGGGCACATACAATACGCATCATCAGGATATTATGTACATTTTAATAATAATATATAAATATAACAATGAAAAGAGACGCGAATTTTTAAATATTAATATGTATACAATTTATTTGATTATTTAATTTGCGATCGATAATAAAAAATTGATGATATACAACTCGATCGAGTCGCGCGCGCCGGGTATTCCCGATGATAAGCAGAGCTCAAAATGACTTTTTCCCACGGATCCATATAATATATGTTATATACATACATACAATATGTATTTCCCGTATATTGGATTATTCAATAGAATAATAGCAGCAGAGAGTATGCGCGCGGATATCCGCATGCACCGCGACGTTTAGTATAGCAATAATCTCCTGATTATATATGTATCTAATATACATACTATACTATGTACTGCGTATATACTCTCATAAATATTTATTTATACGATGAAGAAGAAAATATATGTAGATACATGAGCAAAATGACATATGATACACGTATATACATACATAATAGAGTATATGCCATATAGTATATAATAGATTGAATACTATATTATATGCTTATGCCAAAAGTCGAATATTTTTAGATGCGCGCGTGAATCTGCTAAATGTTCCCTCGCTCAATTCGCTGCTTTCATTTTATTCTATTATATTATTTCATGCAATTTCAAATGGACGAGATTATGAGATCAATGCGTGTATATTATAGTTATTGTTTTTTTTAGTTTAATAAGCATCGGCGATAATATAAATAAGAGAGAAAGGGGGGGGGGGGGGTTGGGCCGGTGGTGAGGCATATATCAGAGAGTATACATAGCTCGTATATATATATGAATGCGTAAATTATATTGCATAAATAAAGTGTAATGGAGGGGCGGTATGAAATGTAGTAGATAATTGGGCGTATATGCGGAGAGGAGATCGAGATAGGTGCTATGGAGGTGCTCGACGAAGAAATATATAAGCAGAGCGCGCGCGGCGGGCGGCTCGCGGCTTATTTCCCCCGCGAGCGGGGGAATAAAGAGAGCCCGAGAGAGAGAGAGAGAGAGAGCAGCTGGCGAGGGAGCCGCGTACATCGCGTCTCATTCACAATAATCAGTTGAAGGAGTACCGGCCCACCGAGAGGAGGCAGCAACCAGTCTCGCGTTATTCATCTCTCCGCATCTTCTGCCGCGCGTGTGTCCATCTCCCCTGCTTCCATCATCATTATATATATTTTCATAATTACTCGCATTGTCACGTGTGCTGCTCCTGTGCCGTTCAAATCAATATTTCCGCCCCCGCGTGCTTCAACTCTATTTTCTTTCTTTCTTTCTTTCTTCAAGCACAATTATTCATTGATGCCTATATTGTATATCAGCAGCAGCAGCATCCCGTTATTCCTCTTGTTCATCTCTTATTTCTTATACTTATTCATTATTATTATTATCATCTCTCTTTATAATCAGGCACGCTGCTGTATTAGTGTTATTATTGTTATTACAATAATAAAAGAGGGACAAGGCGGTAGGCGAGCTTATTCCGGCGAATGAAAAGCGCAACAATTGCGAAAATACACAGCACTAATATTTGGGAGCAGAACGTGCGTGCTGCGCGGCGTAGTGTCAATGCCGATCTCGCCGGGCAACGCTCTATTTCTACCATAATAATATTTCCCCTCCCCCATCAGCACCATACTCACATCCTTATTGTTTCTTCCGCATATCATATATATACGTATGTATACTCTGCTATATATATACATAGACATATTGCCAATTTTGACAAATATATAATATATAACGCGCGACATCAGCGCATATATCGCTGCACGAATACATATTCCTCATCTGCTCCTTCCTCTGCTGTCGCCTCTTCTTCAATTATTTTTCGTACATTTTCTGTTTTTCTGTTGTTGTTTTTTTTGTCAAATCACCCCGCGCGTCCTTCGATCTTATTCATCAGCTGATCGCGCGTGGCTCATCATTGTCTCCTCAAATCTTTCCCCGGCGCTCTCTTCTATCAAAATACAAAAACAAAGTACATTTGCCATGGCGTCCTTCAATTTTTTGGGAGGTGAGTGTTTTTTTTTAATTTAAGAACAAAAAAACAACGATCATATTATATTAATACACAGCATGATAGGCATATACAATGAGATAACGCCGAAAATAAATGAAAGCGCATGGAGATATATACATATTATACTGCTTGGGCCGCGGCCGCGCATGCACCATTTTTCGACTGCGCAGAAAGCAAATTTCGAGTCTATAGATATATATGCGGCAAGAGGAATATACGCGGGCGTATAATACGTACGAAGAGGTGAGCTAGCGAGCGCGTATAGAAGAAAATAAATAGAAATGTCAGCAATTTTCATCGTGACTCGAGTGTCGCGCCGCGGTGGCGGGGTAAGCGCGCCGATCTAATTTTAGAAGATCGTATGCGGAAGTATACAAATATACATGATTAAATAATAGAGAATTCAATCGTCTTCAAGATTTTTTTGTTTTTTTCGCAGGATGCGCGTATATATACGTAACGACGCACACACCGAGTCATATTATATGTATACAATATATGTATAGTATCCCCGTTGGGCGCGTACAATGACCTACTTATCGTCGAAAATAATGGGGATCGTGCATGCGCGCGTTATTCTACATTTTAGTTATATATATACATACATATATGTGAGCCTTTTTCGTATACGCATTATTGGCGCGGCGGTATATGCGCGTATGTCTAGCCTCATATAGTATATATATATGGCGCACGAATTTGAGGTAAATTTATGAAAGCAGGTTATTAACATTGAACTTTAGATACGAATAATATATCGCTTCTTAACGCTTCGTCTAATCGACTAAATACAAGAGTCCATTTTTCAACATCAGTTCATTTCCTAAAACAATATGTATTTTATACGTTTTATTTTGCTGATTACTACTTAGTCATTTATGATTTTGAAATAATGATGATTTTTTCCATTATTTTTCCAACTTTGACCTCAAATACACACCTTTGAAATAGCGTAGTGTGATTGACGAAAAATTAACGAGATAACTTTTTTGTAGAGCGTTCATCAATTTCCTATAAAAAAATACGCTAGGACTCATTTGTCTGATGTATCGTTGGGTAGTTGCAAAAATCTAACGGATAAAGCGTAACTGTTCCCGCATGTTAATATTATTATATGGAAAATGGAAAAGTGCGACGCGCCCCTTTTCAATATTTTTCTAAAGAGCTGTTGCCGCGAAAAAAGAAAAAAAAACATTTCATGCATATACAATGTATGATACATATAGTATAGAATATATTAAATACGGCCGCTTATCTTTATTCTTCTCCCGTTTTCTCGCACATTTTCTCATCAGATGTATTACATATGTATATGTATGTATATACTGATGTATTTGCCAATGTATACAATACAATACATGGACATGCCACTTTTTTCTGTACATATTATGAGAATAAAAAAAAGAATAAGGCATACTCGCGCGTCTTATTCCTTTTCTTTTATTATCATCATATTATATTTTTAATAACGTGCCAGTAGTTGGAAATAATTCCTCGGATAGATTGCAAACCGCCGCATAATATAAAGTAAGTAAATTGTTGATCAGTTCATAAAAATAAGTCTCTTTCCTCATGCAGAGAGAGAGAGAGATGCTTCGAAACGGTCGTTATATCGCGTCTCATTGGGAAATAGTATACAGCATAGAGTATGTGTATATAGTATAAACAAGGAGAGGAGATGAAAAAAAAAGCAAGACACACACGGAAGAAAGAGGATAATAAAAGTAAAAGAGGAAAGAAAAATGAAGAATATAAGGAGAAGAAAGAAAGAAATCGGGAATAATATTTAGTTTGCGGCTTGGTAGTGCCTCTCATGGAATAAATTGTATATGATTATATAGTATATAGAGACATGTTGAATCACATATTCTTGCGGCTGCTTCGTTCGTGACCCACATTTTCACTCGAGTTTGACGAGCGGTAAAAGCGCGGGACAAAAATTGGACCACTTTTTTTCGTCTTATTTCATACACCATATATATACGTATACATATATATATATATATATAGTGTGTATTGTACGATATAGCAGTATTGTATACATAATATATAGCCATCAGTAAAGCCGCTATACGCATAGTCACGCACATGCATATACGTATATGCACAAGCGTCTAAAACGGCATATACGCATACGTTTATATAGTATATAATTACTTATATCGCCGCAATAAAGCTTTATTTAGGCTTTTATCCATTGCGTCCGCGGCATATACTATATATATGCAATAAAATATATTGTCAAGTTTTTTGCACGCTCGTACGCAAAAATGATAAATAAATTGATGGGGCGAGTACAACGCATTTATAATCCCCGCATTATATATTGCTTAATAATTTGCGAGTAGTATATGCTTTTGAACGAGCATATACGCGCCGCATAATAACTCGTCTCGATATGCGCGAGATTCAAGTTATTGCGGCCGCGTTGCTTGTATATATATGCGCGCATATACTTATAATAGTATACATATACTGACCAACCCGCGTTATGAAGAAAAATAGTATATAAATTATGAAGTATATATTGTAGATGAAGCAAATTTGATAAATTATTTCTCTTATATCCGCGGCGGAAAAGGATAAAGAATTAATACCTATATATCTCATCTGAGAGCATGAAATAGAAAAACGCAATTTGTGCGGGGCGACTAGCGTGTGCTCTGCTCCGTCAATTTGAAAAGAGCATCAGGAAGAATCGCGCATCCTCAGCAGCAGTCATGCAATGACATTGCGAAAAAAACAAAATGATCCGAATAACGAAAAGAAAATAACCTATGATGTATACTTCATTATTTCGTGATGTTAACATTCTATTATATACATGTATATGCGTGGATATATGTATTTTATTTTATTTGAAAGGGCACAGGATGAGAGATAATATTTCAAGTAAAAATTGCTTGCGTATGCGGTACCGCGCGCGGTAAAGAAATTTTCGGATCTTTCATACGCAAAGTATACATATATGTATATTGTATAGTAGTGCGGTCTATTGATGCGATCCAAAATATATGATAAGAATATAGTATATATATATATATAAGATTAGAAAAATGGCGCTCCTGCTCTAGCATACATATATAGAGTCGATATGGTGCTGACGACACACCGCGATGGCCGCAATAATTAATAATCAGCTCGATTTCCGGTTCGCTCTATATAGCTATTATTATTATTATTATTATTATTATCATCGTCGTCGAGAAAAAAAAGACACAGAGACGATATAACTGAGAGAATAAAAAATGCGTGTTTTGCCCATTCCGTGCGCGGAGCATCATCAGGGTGATTGGACGCGCGTGACACACACTATACATTTTTTATTATAATAATCCGGATAATTAATATATTTTTATATTATTTGGACGACGTGCGGCTGCTGATGCGTATATCATATATAGTATATACAATAGTCTCCCTGGCTGAAATTCAAGTTTTATTCTTTGACTCGGATCATCGCTGATATGAGGTGTGTCGATGCGTAATTACGCGTTGCTCTCGCGATAATCTCCCCCCCCCCACTCCCCCCGCATAATGCATATATACAATTCGATTATTAAAATCACCTGGTGAATTTTCGGCCAGGTATATATTTATATAGTTATTATCGCATTAATAAGAATAAGGCAAATTTGCATACTCAAGGTTCCTGATGCGAATATATACAACACTATAAAGATATGTCTGAAAAAATCGCGTGCAAGGCCAGTACGAGTAAACACAGAGACTAAATAAATAAAAAATGTCATCGCGCGCACCGTGTGCTCATGCGATGAATCAGCCCATCAGCGCATTGACGAACCGCCCCGCGGGCATCAGTTGTTATTATTATTAAAACAAATGACGCGGTCCTCCCAAAAAATGACTTATTTTATCCACGTTTAATATCTTCGGAATGATTTAAAAAAAGACGCCACACCCAGCCCTTTTAAACATTTTTTACAGCTGGCGATGATTATCAATTTTTTATTTCCCATTTAAATAACAAGGGAAACAATTTTTTTTTCATTCGGAATTTTGTAACTCAATGTCGGAGTAACCCAGACATATGTGTGCCCTTACAAATTGACTCCTTCAAAAGTGATTCAAGATCAAAGTTTTTTTTTTTTAAATAAATTTCAAGTGGTACGAAATCATGTCATTCAATCATTTTATAACTTGAGACATTTTTTTACTAAAAAAAAGACTCTATAGCAATGTATCACGTACAATACCATAATTTTTTTATATATATAATACTAAATGAATATAAAATTTCACTGGTACATTTTTTCGCTGTATTAATTAGTTGAAATATTTACATTATATTAATTTTATACAGATTTACACATGTAAAAGTGCATTTTTATGCAATTTCTACTTAAAGATATTTCTACGGCGACAGTCCGTTCAAAAGTTTCCTTCCTATGTAAACTAAAGGTAAAATCATCATTTAAAATTTTATTTCTATAAATTTTTTGAAAAAAACTAGATAAACCTTCCTTGATGCTGTATGAAGATTGGTGAAAAATTTGTAAAAGGTTTATCTATTTAAAAATCAGGATATTTCATGTTGAAAATCACTGTTTTTTTTAACACAGGCTCTTATGTAAATAAAAGTTACTAAAAGATATGATTTTCAAGAATAAATATCCCGATTTCTAGATGGAGAAACCGTTTAAAATTTGACACACACTTGAGCACTACGTTAAAGAACATGTGTGCAAGTTTTGAGAAATTGCATAGAAAAGCATTTTTATGTAAGGGCATACATATACTATACGTATGTGAATTACTTGGTCATTGAGTTATACGCAAATTCGAATGAAATAAAAAAATGTTTTCCAATGTTATTTAAATGGGAAATAACAAAAATAAAAAATCGCCACCTCTGAAAAATGTGTTAAAGGGCTGGAATAATTTGGTATAGCATCGTTTTTTATCATTCCGAAGATATTGAACGTGTGCGGCGTCCGGGAAAAAATAAAATTAATCATTTTTTTTTGGACCACCCTAATATGCGTATACGGATATTACATTATGATACATAAAAGCGGGGAAATATATACATATATATCGATGATAACGCAACAAAAAATAAAAGCTAGAGGCGAGCGAGGGCGATTTAGGGATCACGCGTCGTTGACTCAATGACGAATATGCTTCATTTCGCGCCGTACGATAGTTCCAGAAGAGTTCAACATTACTTGGCTTCCCTCTGTATTTCTATAGAAGCGCTCCCCCGCACACGCTTATTTTTTTTTTTTTTCATATGCGCCCATATACATACATCAGCGCATATACAAATATTATACTCGTATCATATTTTATAACGAGTCCTCTATATGTTATATATACGCATAGTATGTCGCTTTTCTTTTAATCGCATTACAATATATATATATATATATATATATATATATATATATGTATATAAGAAAAAGAAAAAGCCTGATGTGAGGAGAACGGTTCGCGAGAATATATAATAAATATATAATATTTAAAGAAAATGGTGGATGGGTGGTGGGAGTATCTAATAGCATATTAATGAGGCGGAAAAAAAATGTGTTCGCAGATGGTTTGTCTTGCCGTCAAGTACTGAATATAATGGTGATACTTGGATTTATGCTGAATTATATGCTTCGCGTGAATCTGACTATTGCCATTGTAGCTATGGTGGTACATAACGAAACGGAACATTCCAGCAGCTTGGAAAACGTAGCCAGATGCGAGAATCTCGAGCGATATAATTCCTCTCATCAGCGAGCTGCTCCCATCAATAACTCGATCATCAGCACCCATTCACCACCCATTATCCAATATTATTTAAACAACAATTTAACACAGAATGACATAAACAATAGTTGGAACCTCGATCACTCTCAGCTCCGAAACGTACGTATATAGTATTACTACTCTATATTAACTAAATAAGTATATATATGAAATAAAATGAAATCTCTGCTGTTACTTTTGCTACTGCTGCAGTGATGATGTGTTGAAAATAATATTAGGACTCTGAAGAAGAAAGGAGCATCAGGGAGAGCAGCAAGTACTCCTGGAACGAGTATGAAATTAATTTGATTCTCGGAAGCTTCTTCTGGGGCTACATATGTACCGAACTTCCTGGTGGCAGACTGGCAGAAGTTATCGGAACGAAAAAAGTTTTTGGACATAGTATGCTCATATCGAGCTTGGTCACTCTTCTCACCCCCCTCGCTGCGACCTCTGGCTACACCGTTGTTGCCGCTATCAGAGTTATTCTCGGCTTTATGCTCGTAAGCTCTATTTGTTTATTTTTATTCTCTTTTTCATCCTCTTACATAATTATCCGGGTCTATGTCTAATATATACATATATAACATACGCATATATGTATTATTAACGATAAAAGGGTGCAACATGGCCTGGAATACAACCAATGATATCTCATTGGATTCCCCCGATGGAGAGGAGCAAATTTGTCTCAAATATGATGGGTAAATGATAATAATAATAATAGTAATAATAATGTTTCAAAGAAAAAGAAACTTTTTGTTTTTGTTTGATGATGATAAATAATAGAGGATGATATTGGACGGGATCAGCATCGTCGCTCGGGGCGGCAGTAACGATGCCGATTTGCGGATTTTTGATATCGGCGATCGGTTGGGAATCGGTATTTTACGTAACCGGGGGAATCGGAGTTGCATGGAGCCTCGTGTGGTTCGCTCTGGTATTCGACTCACCTGGACAGCATCCGAGAATCTCAGACGAGGAGAGGCGTTATATTCAGGAAGCGATTGGCACGACCTCCACGACAAGGGTTTTTTTACTCATCTTCATTTATTTACTTTTGGAGCTATATTTCTTTTTTTTTGTTTCTTATACAATAATATATACGATGCATATATACTGTATAATATAATTATGATCGCGTTTGAGCAGCATCTGAGCGTACCCTGGAGAGCGATATTCACCTCCGGCCCGGTCTGGGCAATAATAATAACACATGGCTGCAGCGTTTTTGGATATTTCACGGTCGTTAATCAATTGCCGACATACATGAAATACATATTAAATTTCAACATCAAAGCGGTAAGATAATGATGGGATTTAATGCCTTCTTCATCATCTATACATATATCAATATAATAATGAATTGCGGGCGGGGAGGCGTGAGCGCATGCATACAATATACTATATGTATATATGGATCAGAATGGTCTCCTGTCGTCTCTTCCGTACCTCGGAAAGTATTTGTTTGCTCTGGCAACGGCAACTCTTGCGGATCATCTACGAAAGAGAGGCAGACTGAGCGTGACGATGATTCGAAAATTATTTACGACCTTCGGTAAGCCACAATTATAAAATGGATAATAAATCATATATAAATATATGATTAATCATGACGCATGATGATGATTTCAGCGGTGGTTTGCCCAAGCTTGTTGATGGTTGTACTTGCGAATTGGGGCTGCGATCGAGTAATCTCGGTAATTATATTCACGGGGGCGTTGACGATAAACGGGGCGGTTACCGGTGGATACCTCGGGAACGCTCTTGACATAGCGCCGAATTTTTCTGGAACGATATTCGGCCTGGCAAACACCCTGAGCTCTCTCGGTGGTTACCTGAGCGCTCTCATGGTCGGGACAATAACCTACAAGAATCAAACGTATGCAGCCTGGAGTCTCATTTTCTGGATTCTCGCAGGAACTTATCTCATCGGGGCATTCGCTTTTGCCTTTTTCGGCTCGGCCGAGCTTCAGCCCTGGAACAATCCCGAATATTTATCCAAAAGAGCAATCATGATGATGAGCCATCGCGGACACCCACCTGCGGCCGACTCGTCTTCCACTACCCCCGCCGAACACTCAAAACCCCTCAACAATACTATTTTTAATAATGATAAGCAATAAATTTATCCCAGCGCATCCTCACTTTATACTATAGTATGTATATCCCCTGATGCTGATGTACCTCATCCTATGCTGGCATCATGCCGGCGCATATACTCTGCTTCCGCGCACCACCCTCATTATTATATTCATCGTCAATATTATTATAACATATTTCTTGTACAGAGCCTCACTTTTTTTATTTTACAACTATATATGCGTATAATACATAGTACATATACCAACCTACCATTTTACAAACTATTCTTATTATCTATATATTAATAATGCGCACTATTTTACTATATGTAAATAAATGAATAACTCATCGCGTCATTCTTATTTTTTTACCAGCCGCATCGATAATATATACATATATAATATATATAGAATATAAGAGGAAGACGACGACATTGAGCTCTTGAAGTCTCTATCGCCGACAGTCGATAACAGAATTATGATTTTTACCGATTAGCTCATGTATTATTCGTATATACATTGTATATGTATGACTGCAGATGATGATATGTGTCTTATCATTAATACGCATGAGATTCTATTCGCTCTGCGGAATATATGCGTGATACAAAACCTGCTCATCCTGTATATAGTATTTTATATGCTCTATTTTAACAATAATACAGAAAATAAGAAGAAAAGAGAATGATGAGGAGGAGGAGCGCGTGGATGCAATGATGAAACGCGGGCGCCGGCGGTCGCCTTTGCGTTTATTGTTATTCTGATGGTGTGCCGCGGCGGCGGCGGCGGCGGTGGTGCTCGCGGTAACGCGTGGCGCTGCGGCGCTTCAGCCTTGGATCAGGAATCCAGAAAGGGACAACCGCGCGCATCCACTACCGCAATACTTCCCATATACGCATATATTATATATCGCTATATGTATATAAGTATATTTATCCAACTTTTACGATAATCATATCATCATCAGCTATTTATTATATTTTTTACTTTTAAGATGATAATATTTTGGTTCTCATCATCGCGCATATTGCGCATATATGTATAATATTGATGTGTGCTGGGTGTATTTAATAGAAAATACGTATAATAAATAATTGCTATGAGCATGATGAAAAATACACGCACGTTTCGAAAGTATAGAGAATATGGCACGTGCGACAGCTAGCGAACTCTATACAGCGATTATAAGGATATGTACTCTTCCAAATCAGTAAGTTGATGAATACTTGTTACAAATATTTTTTCAACATCCTTTTTACTGTATTATTCAATATATAGAATACTAAATAAAATTGTCAAATTTTTAGGCATTGAGAATTATCGTGCGGTGATGCAAAAAGTATATTTAGTATATATAACGTTAAAACTTTTATTAAAGTTGTTATTTGATGAAGCAGAGGTTAGCAAAACTGCCAATGCTTGGCGTATTTAGAGCTTTGGCTAATGTTTTATCATAATTTATCGTTAATAATAAATACAAGAGGCCCGAAAGCTCAAGTCTTTCTTTGTCCCCTGTATACATCACTTTTAAAAGTGTTTAATGAATATAGCAAATAATTTTTATTAAGAGTCGCACTCGTGTGCAAAACAATCGCTTTTTTTTAATAAAAGTATACGGAATAGTACTTTCGCATACTTATCTATTCAATGTTAAAAGTCGAATTTTCAATAACGATGAATAATATATTTTTATAAAATGGTTTTTTGTGCAGATTGCGAAGCTAGGAACTTTTACAATCGGCGTTTCATCCGAAAATGATACACTTTTCTTGAAATCAACATTTTTTATATACTATATAGGCATATCCTTAATATAAGATATCGGCGGGGCGCATATACGGAATAAGCTCGGTCGATAGTGTAGTAAAGAGGAGCAGAGGTGGTGATAAAAATAAGAGAGCGGCGGCGGCGGCGGCACGAAATACACATATATTAAAAGTTTGTCGACTGCTGGGACGCCGCGGCGCGCTGCCTGCTCTTTTTTAAATAGTCGGCTGATGCGATATGCTGATAATAAAAAAATAGTATATAAAAAAATAGAGAGGAAGGAGATTGGAGGAGTGAGAAAGGATGAGCGGCGGCAGCGGCGGCAGCGGCGGCGGGGCTACGCATATAAGTTATTTGCGTTAGGTATGATGGTAGAATCTTAGGAATTCACGGACTGCAGCACTGAATTCAGTTGCTATGTCGAGAGTAAGAGGAAAACAGGCAACAGTCGGAGGTGGCCGAGGCGAGGGCGATCGATCGCGCGAGGAGGCGCGCGCGGGAGCGCCCGCTCGAACGGCAATGCATCAGGAGCTCACGTTCGCCGTCGCCGCCGCCGCCAAGCCAAAAGAGCTCAGCGTACGCACATTTTATTGTTGTTATTATTAAAACTCTCGCGATAAAGCACCTCCACCGTCCTCCTATTTTCTTGTTCGCTTGTGATTAACTAAGGTTTAATCAGCTTTACAAGCTAAACTTCTTTTGTCAACGCATGCACGTGCATGATAATCCATCCCGTCGGCACCCCCGGGACTATATACATATACTCTATATATCTATCCCCATCGCTTTCTCTTCTTCTTCTTCTTCTTCTTCTTCTTCTTCCTCTTCCAATATCCGTTTATCCTATACGTATATATATTTGCGTTTATATATTGTATAGTTTCATCATATCGGGCGAATTATTGAAGCAAGAGAGAGAGAGAGAGAGCAAAACGTATAGTGGAGGGATGAAAAAAGCATCAGGCGCGATAATATGCTTCTAAACTTTTATTATTCTTATTATTATAGGGTATATTATACCTCTGACTCGTGTCTGTTTCCCCCGTTGCGTGCCAGCCAAAATGCGAGAGAACAACACTCCGCGGCGCGTTCTTCGCATATTCTTTCGTCTCGCCGCGCATTGTATACATATATTATTGGGATCTGGCAGCAAAAGTTCATATGAGACATCTGCTGGACAATTTTTCAACTAACAATGGGGTGCAATATTACTGAGACAGTGTACAATACTCTATAGTGCGCATCATGCAAACTCTCTCTCTCTCTCTCTCAAGTTCTCTATACAAGTATAGCGGGCTGGGCTGAGGGGCGGGGGAGCTAGCTCTCTTATTGAGTTATTATTTACCCTCATCTAGCCCCCCACTAAAATCATTCGCATCAGTATAGGTGTCGCGGAATTGACGAATGCGCCTTTGTTCAAAATTTATTAGCAACACACGTGACGCCATAATGGACCATGAGTGTCCTAGTGCGGGGACAGCGTCGTTGATGCCGAAAATATAACTAAAGAGAGGTTCCGAGTATGAATTTTAAGAGGGGTTCACGGCTTAAAGTTTCACTGTAATACGTGTTAAACTATTTCGCGTGTGTGTTAAATTTCAAGAGACTTCAAATTCGAAATATTTATTTCTAAAAATTGTCACTCCTTAACATCGGGGCTCTTTTATAATGAGAGATTTTTGCATACTTTTCGACATGACTTCAAAGATGACTTATTGTACCACTAATTTTTTTAAGAAATTCTGGCTAAAACGATTTTCACGCGACTCCTAATACATCTTTTATTACGAGAGTTTGTAATATATGCATATGTGTATATGTCATATAGGTCATATACGGGGGCATGCATGAAGAAACAGAAAAAACTAAGCCTCGACTACTCCTCTGATGCTTGTGTACGCGATATCTCATCATCAACAATTCATTTACGTATTATTATTATTATTATTATTTAAACATATATATAGTTAAGCGCATTCGTATTATGATTCCGATAAATAAATTATTGTACACATACAACGTGTATACATATACTATACATGCACAATAATGCGCGCGGGGCCGGTATGATTGCGTGATATATATTATAAATAAAATGCAATAGTAATATAATAATGTATAGATTATATATATATATATATTATAGCATAATAATAGCAGGTCGCTTCCGCACGTGATAACTTTAAATATTAAATGCGAAGGAATGCGAGGAATCAGAGAAAAAGTAAATATTTTGTAAAACGTGTATCTTATATGTATATACATATATAGAATAGATATTCTGACGGTGAGAGCAGAGTTGCCGCGCTCTCCGCGCGTTACAATAAGGATGAAAGATAGCGAGCATCATCAGGGAGGATGAATAAGTGGCGAGGATGCGAGGATCGAATATATAATTGCGTTGAATGCTGGTGCTCTGCGGTATATCGCCCGGAGGTAGTTCCCATGAGTTGGGGGCGTCCATGCGCGTATATAAATACTATATCTATATATGTATAACATTAACTTTTATTCCGTGCAGGGATAAGCGGCGGCATCAGAGAATTTTAGTGTTGCGCCCCCCTTGCGCATCACGCTTCGACACTCGCTGCACCTTTTGTTACATTACCCCCGGGCGATTATGTCTTATTTATCTATGCAACATACTATATATATAGTATAGAAATAGGTGCGCTAACGCGCATCAATAATTTGCCGCTTTTTATTTTTGGAATACTATATGCATACGCATATATGCACATATAGCAAAGATGCGATGAGCGATATATCGCGCACGGTTTTATTCGTTTTTTCGGCGACTCCTCATCAGCCCCCCCCCCCCCGCACCAAACCTTTTACCTATATTTATTCTCTTATTGTACAACATTATTAAGTGCATATGGCATATATATATATCATGTATATGCATATATGCGTATATAATAATATATAAAGAGCGAGATTTGGATTTGGAAGATGTGCGTATATATGTATATAGTATAGAAAAAAAATGGAGCAAAACGAAAAGTATATAATCATGATCACGGAAGCAAGCGGCAAGAGGTAAAAAAATAATAGTATGCCTATATAGCATCAGCAGAGGAATATGCGGGGAGAAGCAGGAAACTGTGAGAAAGACCCCCAGGCTTCGCGCTGTGTTACGCCCCCATGTTTTCTGCCGAATAGAATCTCAGCCGCGCGCCAACAACCTGCTTTTATTTCTTTAATACACACGGGCAAGCCTCATCCTTCCTTTTTTTTTATTGCCCATCCAGTACAGCCTGAAAATCATTCCCGCCGCTTTTTTCCTCTCATCGCGCCTCCTCGCATTCTTTTCCTTTCTTTCTTTCTTTCTTTCTTTCTTTCTTTCTTTCTTTCTGCAAGACAAATAATAAATATATGAAAGCGGTGCATGGAATACAAATGATTAAAAAGTCAAAACAAATGATGATTTCTGACCGCACGTGCGCATATTTCATATATATATATATTTTTTTTAAAACGCTTATGTAACGTATAAAAAAATAATATAATCTATATAAAAATAAGTTTAAGATTTAACAAAAAAGTATTGTGTATATGTATACTAATAATATGCGGGGTATATTTGCGTGAATAAAATAAGGAGAATATAAGAATGAAGCGGAGCGCGCGCGCGCGCGCGCGGTAGCGTGATTGCATGCTGATCGCGGGCCTGCGGGCACACGCCGCGCGCACCATCACGCGAATTACCTCCCAACCCCTCCAACCCCCCTTCACCCACTCTCCCTTCTCCGACAGAATGCATATCCTCTGCAATGCTATAATACCTGCCTATATACGCATATATGTATATGTTTAAATATGCTTATGCTGCTTTATTTGTGCTGATGCACGCGCGCCACGTATACGATACAGCCGCGTGAGGGGGTGCGAAAGAGGCAATATATGTATATACATACATTGTATGTATACACGATTATACACAATGAATGAATTCGATGAATTCGTATATTATCCAAGTTGATGTTAACCGGCGGCTTTCATATACATTATCCTCAAATTTTAGCGCATTCAACTTTAGATACGAATATCTTTTATTCTTAACGCTAAATCAACTAAACACAAGAGACCAGCATCTTTTTCAACATCAGTCGCTATTTTCTATGTACAAATAAATATATATTTCCAATTTTATTCTGGTTAGGTACTACTTCGTGATTTGTGAATGAAAAGCAATATGATGACAAGATAACTTTTTTGTAGAGCGTTCAATTTGCTGAAAAAATACGCCAAGATGTACCGTTAGGCATCAGCTATACGAAAATCTAACAGAGAGAAAACGTAACTGTTCCCATCATGTTTAAATTTATCTAAAGAGCTCAAATTTGTACAGGCTTTTATTTATGTATATATAAGTAAAACTTAAAAATATCTGTTTCCGCGAAAAAAGAAAAAAAAACTTTTTTTTTCTTTTTTGAATCACACCCTAATTTAAATATACATACAACCATAAAGTATATATGTGAAAGAGAATTAAAGAAAAGGAAAATATATGATGTATATAGTAGATATTGAAGCTCGTAATATAGAATAGAGGCGAGGTGGATGTGTATTATTGTATAGGATGGAAATAATAGTGTGCGTGCGCGGTATATCGGAGGGCCGTTGGCGGCGGCGGCGGCGGCGGCGACGGTCCCACGCTCCCGCTAGCGCGAACGTAACAAGTTCATGCTTGGCCAGCGGCATAAATGCTTCCGAATGCGGTAAATGCCGAGCACACGGATTGATCCTCGCCTGGTTGTGCCTCCTGCTTTTTCGGATCTCGACATCTCCCATGCATGCCATCAATATATATATATATTATATGATGAGGAATAAATTATTGTTCCGTGCGTGTGTTTCGCGGCGAGCATCAGCATCAGCTTATTCTTCTGCTGCTGCTGCTCCCTACTATTTATACCGCGGCCATATACGCGCATATATGCATGCAGACTCTCCGCAATGAATTTTTTAAATAACAAACTTAAATAAATATTCTCTCCTTTTAGTGTATATGAATGCTTATATAGTATACATAGGCATAAAATAATATATAGTAGAGTTTATAATTGAAGCACACGGAATGGGATACCGCTCGGGGGGCCCGGACACTCGTTACTTATTTTCCCATGGAGCCTCAATCCGCGGGCTCGCCGCCGCCGCCGCCGCAATCTTACTTTTGCCGATGATGCCCATTCACGCGCGTATATGTATTATATATAGTATTATTATTCCGGGATTATTATGCCTATTATATAGAGCCGCGAGCGCGCGGCCCGCATTCTCCCTCCTTCTCTTTTCTTCTGCTGTTTAACGCCTGATGCTAAAGCGTATAATATAGAGAGTATGCGCATGCGCGCCGCGGGTATTTCAAAATCGCATCGGATGCAGGCGGGGGATATATAGATATTCGTCCGGATTGTTTATTAACTCGGCGAAAGCGCACGGGAAGAAAAAGAGGGCTGGGCTTGGGCTGCTGCTGGCACATCTGTTACCGCGCGCATAGTGCATTCGTCGCGCGTATCATCGTTTATGTACTGCTGCTGCTGCTATCGCGCCCGTACGCCGTGCGTATACGCATTATGCCTATATAGCATAGACTGCGATCGGCCAGCAGCATGCAGCAGCGCACGTGCAACTAATCCTGCTCGCATTAGCCCGCGCATACTCTATATGTATTGTATACATATATATTGTATATCCGCATGCACCCCAAATTAGAACACGCCGCGGCGGTGCTTGACGCCGGTCTCTTCGCGCACCGACACCAAAATACGCCCACGCATCATACGCCCACTATTTATATATACATATGTATACGCATCCATGATGCGTATATATCGCATTCGCCCCGTTTCTCACCCCCTCATCCCCCGCTAAACGATATATATATATATATATATATATATATATATATTGTATCATATATAGTATAACTGTGCGTGTGCGTGCCTATCGCATATAATAATACTATATATAACCGGCCACTTTTTTTTCTCTCCCATCAATCGTCCACAAATATATGTATACATATATATACAATATAATAGCTAATATATATATTGCACTTTGGCAGAAAGTGTCAGGATATCTTAATTTCTATACAACAATTGCAGCGTAATAAATATATATTCTTTCTTCTTCTTCTTCTTCTTCTACATAGTATATGTTATATATAAAATCTCGGATCACGGTGTTTGTGGTCGCACTCCTCCGAAACAGTTGGACCGATTTTTATAAAATTTTTTATGTATATTTGCGGTGAGTGTGAAAATAGGTTGTTAAGTATATTTCATATATACCGCTATAAAGGTGATTAGGGTGTCCCTATATATCCATCAGAAACATTTTTTCTACTTTTTTGACAATATTTTTTTTGTATCTTTTTTATTTTCACCCTCTTAACCCCCCGCCCTCCCATTTTTTAATAATGATTTTACTATTTTTGTGTGAACGTCATCTGTCATTCAATAACCTCTTAACTATATATAGTATACTAAACGAAAAAAAAAATGTTTAAATACATACGCGCGCGTTCGTAGAACAGATGATAAAAAGCACGTAAATTATAATATCCTTTGTTATATTCCACACCCATTTGCCGGAGACACCCACAGAGTGAGAAACATATTGTTTTTTTTTCTTTTCGAGAGGCCTCTTTTCGCTCATCTCACGCAGAGTTAAAGAATAAGAGAGTGTGCTCCGTATATACTATATACATACACGCAGCATACACATCAGGTATGCCGCGCGATGAGACAATTTTTAGGAAACAACAAAAAGAAGAAGAAGAAGAAGAAGAGGGGGGGGGGAGAGGAGAAGGAGGAGGAGGAGGAGGAGGAGGAGAAGGCGCCATGCATCAGGACTACTCGCAGCGGGCGATCCTTTCGCCTCGATCCTCCCTTTTTTCCTCTCGTCGCTCGCCGTGTGTGCTCTTTCTTTATTTCTATTTTTTTCTATTTTTTCCTCCCGCAATCGTGCGCGCGCGCGCGCGTCAGCTTAAGATTCGATGAGCTCGCAGCAGCAGAGAACAGAGGAGCCTCGCATTCATCGCTATATATATTTGTATACTACTTTATTAGATGATGAACGAAAGACGCAGAAAGAGAGAAAAAACAAAAGGAATAATAAAGGAAGAAAGAAAATGATGTTATATAGGTATATAGAAGTGATGTGCAAAATGATAAAAAATAAATGAGCCATTTGTTATGAGCAAATCCAGAGGTCAATTCATCGATGCTTTCAGCCCTCTATCATGACACGTACCCAAGTTTATTTAAATAAAATTCTTTAAATGTTCATATATAGCTTCTACAACAATTAAAAAATGGAAATTAAAAATTTTTCTTTTCACACAAATAACTTGATTAAATTTGTTATTTAATGTAGAATATTATAAATCATATATATATTTAATCAAAGTTGTTCCATTGAAGAAAAAAAAACCAATTTTGGAGCTCGAAATGGGGGGGTCGCATCATCAAATCGTCCTTCAATATACTTATATATATATATAATATATATATTTGCGCTGTTTGTAAACGCATTATGATACAGCAGGATAATCTATTATATAGTGGCATAAAAAAATAAGTATATACTATATATTATAGAGCTAGGGGACGAGAGGGTATATATGTATATAGGTGGATGATGCGCGTGATGGTGTTTTTCGGTATGGAGGAGTCGCGCGAGCGGCCTGCAGGTGTTTCTAATTTCTATCCGCGCGCGGACACCTGTCGAAACGGTGCATCGGATATATAGAAAATATAGTATATAATATATATATGTATGCGCATAAGGTGCTGGTGCTATTTGGCCTCGCATGCGGGAGCGCCGCATATCCTATATACATATATGCGGATGCGCCGATGAGCATATCAGTCGCACGATTTTTCGTTACCGCGCCGATTTTTCGTGTGTGTATTTCATGGGTCTACGAGACCCCGTGTGACCCCAGTCAGAATTCACAATATTAAAAACAACATTTTTTTTCGATTTCATGAGCCTATTCGATCGGAAATTTCCTGCAGATGACGAAAATGTTACTTATTCAAGGCGAAATGCAAGAATGCTGAATAAGTAGCATTTTCGTGATCTACGGGAAATTTCCGATCGAATAGGGTCTTAAAATCGAAAAAAAAAAAATTGAAAAATTTTTGCGAATTTTTTAAGGTATATATACCCCTTTCCATTTTTTCAAAAATTGATGAATTAATGTGATTCCAACGCCATTCGCTTAGTTTTGCAAAAATCTTAAAAAATCACACTTTATAAAGTTCATTTCGTCAAGAAAACAGAAAGATATTGCTAATTGAAATTTTCATGGGTCCATGAGACCCAGAGTGTGACTGACCAGAGCCTATTCGATCGGAAATTTCCTGTAGATGACGAAAATGATAATTATTTGGGGCGAAAGTGAAGAATTCATATAGAATGAGCAAAAAAACTGGATTTTGGATCAGTTTTTCTATTACAGCGAGGGCCCGAAGCCTGCTAGTATATATATAGTAGAAGTGAAATTTATTAGTTGGAAAATGCGAGCGTGCGAGGATGAACCATCATGCAGGAAAAAGTGAAGAAGAAGAAGAAGAATAAAAGCAGCTATATACATATATATATGGTAAGGCGAGAAAGAGAGAGAGAGAGAGAGAGAGAAATGAGTGGCAGGTGCGTCGTGCGCGTTTATTTTGGCTGATCCGAAATGGCTGAGAAGCGAGCAGAGGGTGCGGCTGACAAATCGCGACACCTTGGAACGCCAGCACAGTCCCTGATGCTCGTCTTCCTTCTTTTGCTCCGGCCATTTCGAATTGCTTTCTCTATTACTATATCTGCGGCCCTGCCACCATCATCCGCTCTTTTCCCTCTTCTTCTTCTTCTTCTTCTTCTTCTTCTTCTTCTTCTTCTTTTATATTTATAGAGCAGAGAGCGCCCGCATTAGGATAATAAAATCAAAGTATGTATTATGATGAGAGCCATTAATCATATGGTGTATATATTCTGATCGATAAGAAATTAATGTAACACATTGTATATAAAATCTTACGAGATATTTCAAGATCTCGCATCATTTTTCATCAATCATTTTTTTTCAATTATACACCGCAATAACATCATTTTATTAATACATGCGTATATAAATCCTAGCTCTTTTATAATCGTCGCGCATATACGTATAAAAACATGCGATGCGATGAAAAAACAAAAAGATTTGTTTGAATGCAGAGGAACAATAAGAGCTAGCGTGTATATGCATAAATGTATATGTATGTGTATATAGAATATAGACAAGTGCTTATTGTGGAAAAGCAATGACCGCGTATAGTATATGCGTACAAGCGCGTATATGCATATACTATATTTATGTACATGCGTATACACAGTAGAGAGAGAGAGAGAGTGTACGCATGCACGTGCTGGAACTGATGGGTGTCAAGCGCATGCAGCAGCAGGCTATGAGTTACGCGCGCGGGAGGATTAGCTCATGATATTGCGGCATCGACGAGATCAGACCATCTGCTCTACTCCTCTTATATACAATATATCTGTGTATTCTATATATTAATACTATACTTTTTATATGTCTATACTATAATTATAGAGTATATATATATATACGAGCGAGCGAGCAATGACGACGGCTGACGCGCTTCCGTATATATATATATATGCGTAAATCGCATTATCATCATGCGTTTTAATACTATGCGTATGCATGGAGGTATAGATACGCGCTTGATGCTGCGCGTATCAGTTATTATTAATGCGTGCCTGTCTTTATAAAAAACGAGCAACAACAACAATTTTTGAGCAAACTTGTACTGAAAACTATATCTTATACTCTTATACAGTATACATCAGCACTATATATTGTGCATAGTATATATATTTTTGTATTATACCACGAAAGTAAAGCGATTGTTTAAAAACTGTTAAAAGACCGATTAATGTTAATGCGTTTAACATGAAATATCGATGGATACATTTTTCAAATGGAAACAATATATAGTTCCACCGCGCGTCCACGCATATATTTACGGTAAATTCAAATTTGAGTTACGTATGGGAATAACTATTGAACGAGTGGCGCGGACTTTGAAAAAAATGTCAAAGGACCTCTAATATTCTCTATGAAAATCTCCTTTTTTGCGTCGGACGTATCGTTACAGCTATAGTTTTAAAAAAAAAATCAAACGGAGCTCAATTATTTAGGCTTATCTTAAAGGCAAAGCTTTTTGTAATCGGTTTCCGCATATCACACGCCAAAAAAAAGAAACATCAATGTTTTTAATCAGCCCAATAAATAGACATAGATTGCTGCGCCCCGTGGCTATTCCGCACTTATTTTGTGCACGCGTATATCTTTAACGACAGGAAAACAATGCTAATAGTATACATATATAGTATATGTAGTATATGACTTTCGGAAAAGGACATCGCGGCCATACGCACATGTCGAACGTCGAACGCAAATACGCGCGTATACGCACGTGCTGATGCGCGATCCTGCTGGATCCGAGCATCCTCCACAGTTTACGAACTATTTTATTGTATAGTATATGCATCTATGCACTCCTTTGTCAAGTTCCACCAGCCCCGCCCACTTATTTATACATTTTTTAAGGAAAAAGCAACACGTGCGCGACGAACGAAAAGCTTTTTTTTTCGATTTTATAGACAACACCAAGAACAACAACAACAACAACAACAACAACAGTAGCAGCAACAATGTAATAATAATAATAATAATAAAAGGAGAAGAAGGGGGGCAAGTGGCATTGGGCAAAAAGAGAATTGAGTGTGAAAATAAGGGAGCATCGGAATGAGAGGGCGCGCGGGAGCAGCAGATGAAGCAGCGAGTGACCGCCGGAATATAAAAGTCTCATCGCTGATGCGTTGTATGTATGTATATACGAGCGGGGGGAGCTCCGAGCGAGAGAAGAAACAGAAGGCTTCTGGCAAGAAGAAGAAGAAGAAGAAGAAGAAGAAAGAAATACGCACGCACGCACGCACGCACCATGATGAAAAAGGAGCGAGCGAGCGAGAAAAGTGTGTGTATACATATATATGTATACATATATAGGAAAAAGAAAAAAGAAGGAAAGAAAGAGCGCGGGGGAGAAAGAATTTGGAGGGCGCCGAGCAGAGTGTGTTTTTCGAGCGATCCTCGAGAGAGAGAGAGAGAGAGAGAGATATCTTATTGCCAAAAGTATAAATACACGCGCACGCACACATATATGTATGTACATATTGTATATATAAATGTAGGAATAAGAAAAGCTCATGCAGAGATCGTACGAAAAATAATAGATTGGGTAAACGCATAAATGATAAAATAGTACAATGAGTGTGGGAATAGTAAGAGGGAGGGAGGGAGGGAGGGCGATGCATATACTGATGTATAGCGAGATGGGAGGATGATGAGCATCATCAGGTTGAAGAATGCGCGGAGGAGCTGATGATGATGATGGCGGCGGCGGCGGCGCGGCCGGCCGGGCGATGATGATGAGGGAGAGAAGAGAGAGTCTCCTCCTCTTCTCGCGGTCAAGTTTGACGCGCCGCAGCAGCAGCATCATATCAGCGAGAGAATAGTAACCGGCTCAAGAATATGTATAGTATATGTAGTATAGTTTCTATATATTGCGACGATGCTGGAGAGCGCGGAGCGATATTCTCGTGCTGAGAGCAGGCTCCGCGCGCCCGATCAGCCAACAATAATAATGAGTTTGGGTGTGTGTGCGGGTGGGCGCGACGAGAATTCGAGGAGAGCAGCGAGAACGTGCAAGAAGAACGAGGAGGAGAAGAAGAAGAAGCAGGACATGAGAAATCGGATACTTACTCGAGATCCGAGAAAATAAGAGGAGGGAGCCAAAGGAGAGATGAGAGGAGGAAAAATAAGCGACGTGAGTCTCGACGGCGGCGGCGGCGACTGCTGGCGCCGTTCTGTCGGACCTCAAACACCCGCTCGCTCCCCACTACTCTCCTCCGTCTTGGGTGCTCTCATCGGCGATCGCGCAGCAGCTTTCGCCCGCTTCTTCCTGCTCGCGCTGCGTGCTGCATGCGCTTATTATTCAACTATTTCAAACTCTGAAGCTCTATTTCGGCTGTGCGCGTATCTATATAGTATACCTGCTTCAAGTACAACTTGCGCGTTCATCGCGACACGTAATACTATAATATAAAAGAATAATAAGGAGCGTGTGTGTCTCTCTATTCGCGCGGCTCCGCGCCGCCGGCGGCGGCTTGAGATAATACGACGATGAGCCTGCGGGTGGTGGTGGGAGCAGTGAGAGCAGATGCGCGAAGAAAGCGACGCGGCGCGGTGTGCCCGCGATGCGAGCTCTTCTGCGTATCCATGCCTCGCCAGCCATTTTATACTATATGTATATAGCGAGAAGCAGCGCGATAGCGTGCCAGCCAACGAGAGAGTGAGAGCGAGCGTGACAAAAGGGAATAATAAGAGAGGAGGAAGAATCTGGTTCCACACAGCGGCGGCGGGCCACTCAGCAGCAGCACTCAGTCAGTCAGTCTCTCAGTCAGTCCGTTGCCGAGCGCAAACGAACGAGTATACCCCCGATTGTCTCGATCTCTCCTTCCTTCCTTCCTTCCTTCCTTCCTTCCTACCTTTCTTTCTTTCTCTCTACTCTCTCTGTACTCTCTCTCTCTCTCTCTCTTTTCATCATATTGTTTTATCCCATATTGTTATTTGACACTTGTTATTTAACCAAAAGTGTACTTTCAATAAATGACAAATTATCGCGTATAATAACACGTGTCGATGAGCAATGACTGGATTATAACAAACAAACACGCTTCTCGAAGAAGAAACGAGTGCGCGACAAAATCCTGTCTCTGTGCCTGTGTGTGTGTGTGCGCGCGCGCGCGCCTGCTGAGGAATAATCATACATTTGTTCTCGTCGTTGTTGCTGCTGCTGCTGCTGTTAATACGTTTTTTTCAATTTTATTCTTGTGTCGTCGTTATTGTGACTGAGGTGACGACGACGACGATACACAGGAGAGAAAGTGGTATAGAGAGAGGATCTTTGGATCGGATAGTGCTCCCATTGTATAGTTATTAAATTTGAGTTATTGTTTTTTGTGCGTGCCTCCTCGTTTTCGAGCTGCCCCTTACTATTTGGATTCCGTACATGCGTATACGAGTAATAATTGGATGGCATTCGTTGGCTCCGATGCGAGCATGAGCGCCCACGTGGTCCAGTCAGCCAGCGAACTCTCAGCCTTCATCAAAGGTAAAACACCTGCTCACCCTCTTATTATACGCGCACAAATAACAACTATGTATATGTATAGCGATGCACATTTTTCAAAAGTTTATAAAGCGAGACTCTATTTTTTTTTAAGCAGCTATTAGCGATATGTACTTATTTTACTACTGATGGTCAAATGACATACTATTTGGCTTATTTTTACATGGAGCGTCGTTAATAATTAACTTTTCAAATCGAACATATCGTTCTTTAGCCCAAATATATACTATAATTAAAAGATATAAAATATTGATGCTACATACAGATGGTTAAATTCGACCTCGGGTTATAATTTGGCTTGGATTAACTCAGCACGTAAAAGTGTTATATAGTATATGTATATCTGATGATATTATAAAACCTCATACGCCGCACTGAACACGTGAGATATTTTAGATTGTTTGTGTGTTGACTCGAAATATGAATGCGTATTTCGATAAAAACGGTTTCTCGGGAGACACTGGCTTATGACGAACATGGGGATAATTTTCGCTTGTTTTATCGACAATGCTACTTGAAATGTAGCCATCGATAAATTGGATCGTAACTCTATGTCGTAAAAAAAAATTAATAGGAATAATTCAATTTCGTATATAGTATTAGTATATACTTTCGTCAATACCTTAACATGTCTGATTAAAAATAAAAAGAGCATTATTCTGGTGGCAATAATTGATATGGTATATGATAATTTATTATTTCTTTGGAAGAAAGATATTCAAGATTATTCCAAGAAATTATTTCAAAGAAAATAAAAGCTATATACAATAACTATAGAGAGAGAGAGGAGAGTGCGTATAGGACATACATATAGGTGCGTATAGTAAATGTGTAGTACACGTGCTTCGGAAGAGGATGCGAGAAAGAGACGCGGAGGAATAACGCGCGGAGATATCATGATTGCCCGATGAGATGAGGCGCCAGCACAGAGTTTGTGTCGAGTATACATATACATGTAGAATGCGCATAAAATGATTGACGATAGATACTAATATAAGTTTATTCGTTCGTGAGAAGAATTGACGGTTGGTGAAAGATTGGAAGGTATGGCAAGTGCATCAATAATAAATGATGGAGAATTATTATTATTGTCGGTCCTATAACACACGATGCTGAGAAAGACACACGGGGGGGGGAGAGAGAAAGAGAGAGCGAGATGATGAGATTTAAAAAAAAGATCGTCTGCTGAGGGAGTAGCGGGGTCTCGCGAGAACTACTGGCCGAGTAGAGGGTCTAAGAGAGAGAGAGAGATGCGGAGCGGCAGGCGCGAGCAAGCGGGACAGACAGGGCGCGGCGTAACTTGGCGCCAGCGTGGGTCGCTCCGCAGACGCTGAGAGAGCGAGCCGGGTTTCGACACACACACACACAGAGGAGCCCTTGCGACGACGCACACGCTCAAGTTATCATCAAGATTGCCGCCGCCGCGGCTCTCTCTCTCTCGATCCTATTACACTCTCCTTGATGCCTATACCCATATACGCCCATCAGTTTCAACAACATATAATACATGCGGAAAAGAGATACATGTATATCCGCATAGTATAATGATGAAACAATAATGCATATATGTATTATTTTGGAGGAAGAGAGCTAAGAGATAGTCGCGCGATCATCCGACTTGTCAAGTCTTCGTATTTTATAAATCGCATAATATACATATATTCAATGGGATTATAATAAAAAGAGAAGGATATGCTCATGAGCAATAAGTAAAAGTATCTGACTCGCATCATTGATTAAGACACAACACTCTATTATTATAGTAATAGAGATAATAGAGATGATGCGCGCATCAGTGAGATAGATCGATCGTATATGCATGCGACTATATTATTAGATCACTTGGATCGTCAGCACATTTTATATGCGCATGCACCCTCACCAATTCGCACACACGTCGTGTACATTTTCCAAATTCTCTATTTATTCCTACTATAAACAATTGTGAAATGTGTAGAGTATATATATGTATGCATATAGGGCTAAGAAATAATATGATGTATTCCATACTTTATTTGGTTCATTTGGAGAATGCGTGCTAAAGTAACAATTTTATTATTTTCAATAAAAATATGCGGTTACTCTTGAATAAATGGCCATCAACTATTCCGGATATCGATATACATGCGTATATACTATATATATCTGACAATTAATAATTTTTTGCATAATATAATAATATGCGCGCGCGTACTCTGCATTAATGTTCTTTCCAAATAACGCGACATTTAAGAACGTAATGACTCTATTAAAGACTAACGTTTTCCTTTTTTTTTATTATTTGTCACTTGATCTCTTCTGTGAAACATGCATGATAACCTAATTAGAGCAATTGTATGTATACGCATATATATAGTGTATACCGTCACCGCGCGCCCGGCATCTTTGATATAGCGCGTGTGTTAATTCTTTATCGTCGATGGTATATACATATGTGACGATATAGTAACACGTTTTTCGAAATATGTTTGAATCTATTGGGGCTTTGTCGAAATCTTTTACGAGTTTTATTCCCCGATAACGCCAATACCACTTATTTGTTAATAAAATTTGTTGTATTTTCCCGCAGCTGAGGTGCGTGTTGATTGATCATACATATAATCAATTGATTGATTTTTAATACAATCTTTGAACGGATAGAGTAGTACAATATTATGTTTAACACTATAGAAAGATAATAAAAGATAAATATGATATTTGAAAGAAAAAAACATTTAATAATCCGCGTGCATATAAGGATGAGAGAGAAATATTTTGAGGAAAATCTCGCGTTATTGAAATATCACACATTATTTTTCATTTATTCTCTCAATCTGTCCAATTGTGTATCTATATCTGATGTCTAATATCTATCTATCCGCATCTATGGCGTTATAAATAGCGAGCGAACACATGCTCGTTACGGACAAAGACGCAAATTGATAAGAAACGAGAACTAAACATATTTACTTAATATCGCGATATGCGATATAGCAATAAAACGTCGCAAATGTATAAACATAATGGGGAAAGGCGCACGATGAGAGGATTCCATTTTTTCTAGGATATACATATATACGCGCATATACATAGGCGCACGCAGCAGCACATGTTCCCCCGCGCGCGCAGTCGAATGAAAAAGAGTCTCAAGGCCAAGTATGCTTGTTACTCATAGCGTTACGACTCTTTCTATAATTACGCAGCATCAGTTATTATATATGCCTATACGAATAACGCAAAATTTAGTCCTATTTATTTTTTTGAGCGGCGGCGCATAGTATACAGCGCACAAGGGGATCTCTCTGCTTCTTTTTTTCTTTTTTTCTTTCCATCAGCCGATGAGATACAATATTATGCATATACAATTTCATTATTTTCTTCTATACATTTAAACTTTTTCTCTTATTGTGTATATATACGTACTACTATGCGGCGAAATATAGATTATAAATGCGCTCGACTCATCGCGGGATCATCTCCAATTCCGTACGTTTATGTACAACAATATACCCGTCTTTTTATTTTTCAAATTCAATAATAATACGCAGTGAATCTCATGCATGGGCACACAAAGACCAAAAACTTAAAAATCCCCAAACACATCATCTCCAAAGAGAAACACATACTCGCGGATCATCGTTAAACTCTCGAGTATATTATATATATATATACTATATACATATTCTATATAGTATATCGCGTACATATACGCGCGATATAACTGCGTATAGAGAGCAGGCTACACATCGATCTTTATATGATGTATATATTTTTGCTGAGGGAGGAAGAGAGAGAATAAAGCGGGGGCTGTGTCCGCTGGCGATTCGGCAGCGAGCGCGAAAGAACAAAATTCAAGCAGCAGCAGCAGCATCATCGGAGGGAGGGAATTTGTACACGTGTAGGAGTCGCGACAGCGCGGCGGCAGCGGCGGCGCCGACGAAACTATATAGCATATACTATATATAGTATATGCGCGGAGAGATCGTCAGCAGAGGTGGTGTCCGATCTTATTGCGGCGATGCGATGCGATGCGACGCGATGCGATGCGAGAAGGGACCTTTATAGCATATACTACATATATGTATCTGTTTAACGGGAGCGCAGCGACATGAGAAAGGAATGAAGAGAGAGAGAGAGTGAGAGGGGAAGCAGGCTTGCGTCGCCAGGACGTCGCGGCACACAGCTGGTGACCGCCGTCGTGCCGCCGCCGGGCGCTCTTTTCCTCGCACTCGCCAAACCTCCACAGCAGAACACACACACACACACACTCTACTATACATATATGTATAGCATAAAAAGGTTATTCGTGAGGCACGTTTTCAATAACTCCCTCGCAATGACCCTTATTTGTTATAAATTATATTATTTTCATCCTATACTCTATTATACCATAAACTATTTAGTAATAGCATAATGTGTATATATAGGCTGTGACGCGTGCACGCACTCGAAAAGTCGTGCGCGTATATTTTATATATTGTATATACGCATCAATAATAAGTGCATCATATATATAGGAATTACATTTTAAAATACTCTCTCTCTCTCTCTCTCTCTGTCTGTCTATCGATCAAACAATCATATGTAGTATATATAGAATATGAGATATGCGCGGTATACGTAGATAAGAGATTGAAAAGTGTATATGATGCGTCGTATACATGTGCGTGCTGTGCTGTCAAGTGCGGGAGCGGGAGTGAAAAAGAGAAAGAGCAGGAGACGGTGGTGAGGAATAGAGAGAGTGTATAGCGATGAAATAAAAAGGAGACAGATCGCAGAATTATAAATACATATAGTATGTGCAGGCAGCGGCGGCGCCAGCCAGATGGCCGCCGGAGCTCGTGCTGCTTCTGCGAATATAGTATACATATCTGCCGATCGAGCCGACCCCCGCCGCGTCGTGCTATGTGCTCTGCGATCAAACTTTCAATCTATATTATTCCCACCTAGACGTCGACGCATATTCTATATATATATATATGTGTATATATACCTTTCGCTTTATTTTGTATACTTCTACAATAATGCGTGCGTATACGCGCACAATAAGCGCGACTTGCCCGTTCGCTCTCTCTCTCTCAGGCCCCCCGTGCGCCGCGATCGACGACAAATACATAATATGCAATAACTATCGTCAGCAGTAGCACAACCAATAACATTTATATTATTATGTGTTCAACAATATAGTATAGTGTGTTATAACGAGAGCTTCAAAAAATGCACAATTTCATATAATATTGCAAACAGATAATGGATAATGCGGGTTATAGCCCCCCACCCCCCGGGCGTGCTTACAAAGTATAAAATTAATAAGAATATTGATGCTCATATTTATTATTTGAAATAAAGGCGCAAGAGTGAGATTATTATTGATGAGTGGATGCGGGCCGGCGCGCAATAATATCTGATTTCGAATAAAACATTGTATACCCTATATAATATACGCATATTGTATATGAAAATAATAGCATGTCTATGATGATGATGATGATGATGATGTGGAGATCGAAGAATATAGTTGAGAGCGCAATGAGCGGCCGAGAGATGTAATTCTTGGGATTGTTGTCTGATGCGATGCTGATGCCCGCGCATATTGGAGGCGGCCCGATGAGGGGTCTTGGAGGTCAGCGACAGGCGCCACGTACAGCGCGGAGGGAGGAGGAGGAGGAGGAGGAGGAAGGAAACTCATGTTGCGGCCCGAGTCATGAGTATACGCATAAAAGAGGAGAATAAGGAAATCGATCTCTCGTTTATTTTATAATGCTTCATCATATCGGCGCTCATCGCGAGTGCACCACATCATCAGCTATACTCGTTGACCTTTGTTAATAACGCCATCAGCACACATCGCGGAAAGCACCGCAGGCTGTCAGCGGATCGACTCTTCGTCCTTTCCCCAGAATAGAGCCAGACCTCTTTTTTCCTTTTATACTATATGTTGTACTATATATAAATAAATACGTATACGCGTTAATTATATAGTATATAGAAAAAATTTGATTCAGAGTCGCCTTGTCGCTTGAAACTTAATTGCCTTCATTCGAGTATAAAGTTCTGATACCGCCCCATTATACAACAAATATCTATTGCATATATGCGCGCTTCTACAAATATTATGTCCTTTTTTTCACTTATTATTATATTCTTTTCAATGCACGCGCCGCGTTATCTCCATTACTATTGCACGTATATTATACGATAATGTTTCGTTTTTTCATTCACGCAAATCAAATTAATTCATATTAATTCCTCGTGTATTATACTTTGCTTTATTTTTTTCAAATAACATCAAGTTTAAATTATTGTTTAGATTTTATATTTAAAAAATAATAATCTGCTGCTACTGCTGTTGACTTGTATAAGAGAAAGTCGAAATAATGAAATTGATAAAAATGGGAGGAAAGCCTCTTGTGTATGTCGCGTGAGAAAAAAAAAACAAAACCAAGTTCTATCAATGAGACAATAATAATAATAATAAGTATGCGCAGAAAGAGATGTGTACTAGATGTTTCCGTTTTATTCGATCAAAAGAATATGTTGCAGTCGAAAAAGAGATGAGAATATACATATATAATATGGTTTTATTCTTTCTGATTTATCTATTGCTGTTCGATCCAGCATTATTTTTTCATACTCCTCCTCCCTTATTATCATATTGTCTAGGCATCCAACGCTTCTCGAGATAATAGCCAACGACGTAATCGAATTAATATAGTATACTGATCCTGAGACACGGGGCATCAGTTTATTATCGCTGATGCGAAAATGTAGCAACACGCGCGGCGGCGGCGACGCCGCAACCACATGGAGCCCACTCCGCATATTATAACAACAACGCACATGACAGTTACAATGAAATTATTGTCGCCTCATTCTCATTATTCCTCTGCTTCGTTTATTTCCTCTCATATACAAATATAGAATATGCGTATTATTGTATATACATCATATATCCTATAAGAAGAATTAAAGAATAAGTCGATGAGATTGTGAAAATATAAAAGTATTAAAATAAATATAAAAATATACAATATATAGTGTACAATGTGTGTTCTCGTAAAAATAGAAAAAGTGCTCTCCTATATATACAAATACAGAAAATTTCGGAAAATATTATGTAGCATACATAATATACATATACATAGTGAAGAATAATCGTTGGATATCTCGAAGGACTCATCGTCGAGTCGAATGAAAGTTTAGTACAAAATACTGTATACGCGCAAGTGAATGATGGAAAAGCTACGCTGCAATAAAAAAGGATGAGCCAAACCGACGACGATGAGAAGGAAGGACATTACGAGAGCAGGCTATAAGAAGAAGAAGAAGGAGGAGGAGGAGGAGGAGGAGGGTTGGCTGGCGCCACGGCGCGTCGGTAGACGCGATCTTTCTCTTCGCGGTCTCGCGATATCAGCATTTTCTCTTGTTGCCCGCGCCGCGCCAAGTTCGCTGACGTCGATATCGCGCACTCTCCAAATGGTCATGAAAGCGGAGAACCTCAAAGAGAGGAGGAGGAGGAGGAGGACGAGGAGGAGGAGAAGGGATTGCCCGATACGCAAGTGCAGAGCACTAACAAAATAATAAAATTAAAAACACCGCCTATAGACGGTATACAATGTATATATATAATTAAAGATGTGGAGCAGTGCTGATGATAATATAAGATTATTAGCAGTATCAATAAAAAAAAAGTAAGCTCTAGAAAATTGGCTAAGAAAAACTACACATTGTATACGCACATATCTCGTGTAATATGTAGTAGCTACGCATTCAATTGTTGGATGAGCTATTGTGGGGGGGGGGGGACGCATCGCGTCATGCTATATTATTTATCGGTTACTCTATATTTCTGCATGTGTTATTACATCAAATTGTATGTTATTTATAAAAGTAGGGTTCAAATAAACATATATATATGAATTATAAAATGAAAAAATTTCATAATATATATATATTACTTTTAGAAAAACGCATGCGTATTAATATATACATATTTATATATATATATCGATATAAATGAAAGTGATCGTATTAGAGACACCTGATAGTATACAATAATAATCCACCCCCGTAAAGCATTATTGCAGGAATCTTTGAATTAGCAGGGACCTATAATGATGTACTATCGAGAGTTAAAAAATAAGAATAAGACAGAAATATATTGCGTATATAGCGAAATAAGTTGCGTATGCGAAGAAGAAGAAGAAGAAGAAGAGGAAGAAAAAGAAAAAGAAGGCTTTCGAGTATGTGCCTATATGGCTCGGTCAACTACATGAGAATTAAAACAAGACGAATATAAGTATATAAAATGAAGCAAAATAATAAGAGGAGAGTTGAAACGAGATAGGATATATAAAAGCTGCTCGCAAGGGAGAAAAGAGCAGGATCATGCAGGATTAAAAAAAAAGGCTGCTGCTGCTGCTGCTGTGCATGGAAGAAGCGAGAGAGAGAGAGAGAGAGGGGGGGGGAGAAGGGCTGGAGGGGGATGAACCGCGATGTTAAAGAGCTACCGGTTTTTATCGCGCGAAATACCTACCGATGTTGGGCCCACCCGGTCGCGAAGCAAGCTTATTCTCAAGGCGTCTCAGCATGAAAAATGCCTCAGCAGCTCTCTGCTTCTGCATCGCGCGCGGAGAATCCGCGAGTATACTTATTCTTCCTCATCACGAGCGGAACGCTCCCGCTGTTACACACACGTTCAATCTCGCATATATGCGCGTTCTTCTCTCTCTTTCTCGCTATCCGCGCTACTTGCATCATCATCATCATTATTATTATTATTATTATTATTAACGCATGTACCCCCGCATGACACATACACTATAGACGTATATGTATTTAGTATATATATATATATATATCCTCGAGGTTAACACACGCGCCGAGTATTACATAGCTCTCATCAGGAATATATTGTCTTGCTTGTGTAATATACTATATATATATATACTATATTCATCTCACTCAAATAATATTTGAAAAAAAATTTTTTAGATCCGCGTTAACCTATATGTATATTAACTATAGTATATGTATACATATAATGTATGTATATAAGGAGAGAAGAGAGAATAAATAAAAATCCATCGCATATTCTGACATCGTTCGAGCACTTTTTATATACTTTTCCAACAATATAATAATAGTTATGTGATAATTTATATAATAAAAGTTGAAAGAATAGTGCGTATACGATTTGAAAAAAATGTCTGTCGTTTTTGTTATAGGAGGCGTAATGAGAGAGAATGCGGAACGTGACGCGGGTTTTTGCAGCGGGGGTGACGAGGACGACAACATGTCGGGGCTGCATTCTCCGAGTGCTTCGGAAGACAGCCTCGAGGTTCAAATAACTCCGATATCTTTGAGAAACAAGAGAAAACTCGCGGAGCCCCGAAAAATTCAAGAAACCAATATGGCACCTCTGAAGAAACGAAGATTCGAGCAGATTGACGCCACCGATCCCATTATGTCACCGATCCCGACCAACAATCATCATGATGATGATGATGATGATGATGATGATGAGGATGATGATTATGATGATGATGATGACGACGATGACGATGATGACCACAAGATTATTCGGGATCAGGATGAGGAATCGAGTTTCTCCGCTGGAAGCCATTTTCGTCCTTGGAGCACTTCCGAGGATGACAGGAGCAATACAACTCGAGAAAATAATGGCTCGAGTAGTGATAAATTAGAAAATTTAATGAGTTTTAATAGTCATAGAGAAGATGCTGACAGAAAGGAGCTTTCAAGAAGAAAAAGGAGAAGAAGAAACAGCCGATCCATCACCAGCAGAAATAATAGATTGACCCAAAAAATCGATACTCGATGGATTCAACATTCGGAATGTAACAACAACAATAATAGTAGTAAGAGACAAGAGGAAGAAGCGGTGCGAAGAAAATACGAAGCGAGAATCGAGGAAGAAGTTCTCTTGAGGTTACAAAATCGGAGAAATTTTGAAATTGAAGCAGAGACTACTACTACTACTACTACTCACCAATGTAGTAATCCTACTGTAATAGTAACAACAAAAAGCCCGGTCGCCTCTTCTTATCCTTCCTCGTCATTCTCCTCCTCCTCCTCCTCCTCTTTCTCATCTTCTTCATCGTCGTCGACGTCCTCTTCCTCGTCCTCTTTCTCATGCTCATATTCGAAGGCTTCAACAAATCGTTCTTCGATAAATACGAATAATAAAAATAGTATTACGGCTGATAATAGAGAATGTAGAGTGAAAAAAGATGATGATGATAAAATAAAAACGGAATCGAGGGATCTCATTGTCGTTGATGGAAATAAGAGATTGCATCAACAAGAAGAACCGCTCGCGCTCGTTCTCCGAGGCACCGAGGAAATAATTACAAATAATAATAAGGCATCATCATCATCTCGAGTGCCGTCACACCCGGCGGTAAACGGATCGTGTTACGGGCCGGAAGAGATAAATTCATCGGCGAATCGAGTCCGGAGGAACAGCAACAACAATAGACAGCCGATGGAAACTCAGCAGCAGCAGCAGCAGCAGAGGAATTACAAAAATATGACCCGAGAGAGACGAATCGAGGCGAACGCCCGTGAACGGACGAGGGTTCACACGATAAGCGCCGCGTTCGAGACACTTCGTCGCGCCGTTCCGGCCTATTCCAACAACCAGAAGCTTTCCAAACTTTCTGTTTTGAGAATAGCTTGCAGCTACATAATGACCCTGAGCAATATCGCCAACAGCCCCGAGGGCGAATCCCCGACGAGCCCCTCGCTCGGTGCATGCGTCGATCTTGTTTCGAGAACGATCCAGACCGAGGGAAAACTTCGAAAGAAAAAAGACGAATGAACTGATGATGGGAGAGTAGTACACTCTCACTCCTCCCCCATTGACTCATCTTCTTCTTCTTCTTCTTCTGCGTCTTCCTCCATTTCATCAGCTCATCATATTCTTCTCACTTTGCCATCACTTATTCCTCCTAATACATATATACATACATACTACTACTATTATTATCATTATTATTATTATGTACATATAGCATATCATCCTGTTCCAGTTTTATTTCTTTTTACAACTTTCCTCATTACAGTATATAATATATCTTTTCATTTGGACACCCTACATGCGTCGGCAACAGTAGTGCCACATGAGAAATAATAAAAGATGTGCCCTCCACAAGATATTTCACTCTCTTTTCCTTCGTCGTACTCATACTTTTTATATTTTTAGAATTATGCGATATGCTCAATAAAATTACCAACTCCTCCTTAACATATTTGCTACTCTGTGTTCTTTTCATATATATATATATATATTTTTTTTTTTTATACATATGCAGACACTATAAATTCGGTATACAAGTCAGGAGAGTATTTTTTCAACGATATAGCTCTATATGTATACTATATTAGATGTGTACTGTATACAATAATAATATATAGTACAGGGAAAGGAAAAGAATTTCAGAGTTTGTAAATATATATGTTAGAATACAGAGTACAAGACACGTGAAGATATAGTATCTTCCGCACCGATGACAATAAGCTCGTACTTTTGGATTCGTCGTTATTCGTGCGACAAAAAACAAATGCGGTGCATCAAGCATAATACACCGTATATATGCTTCCACACAGAGCCATTGAATGGCCAATTGAATGTTGCGTACAAAAAAAAAAAAATTTCATGATTTCTTCTTTTTTGTCTCGAGCTTCCACTGTTCAAGTACATAGGAAAAAAAATGCCTATAAAAATAATAAAAGCTTATTGTTTTTGCCAAGTAAGCGACGAGATGGGGAAAAAATGATGCAAGGAATCCCTGTATGCATAATTTACAATAATAATGTTAATGATGACAGGATCCGTAGGAGAAATCCCGATAGATACAGCCGATATTATATGAATATAATAAAATATAGTATATATAGAAAGAGAGAGAGAGAGAGAGATTGACGAAAGGAAGAGTGATGAGAATTTGAGGCTCGAATCTCTGCTTTGTCCTTCATCGTGTATGTACCTTTTTTATGAGAGATGAGAAACGAAGGAAAGTTTAAATTTTGATATACCTCATTGTCTCGATTGTTCAATATCTGACTCTTTGAATTTCGTCACGTTTAAAAAAATAATAAAAATGTAAATTCAGCCTGAAAATACATGAGTTTTTATATTATTCTTCCTGCAATCCATAATACATACAATATAAACTTTATCAAAAATATGTTATTACATATTCTCGTATGCGTGCATCGATCGATGATAATCCTGTAGCGATAATCGGATCGCTCTCGTCATCGTCGTTGCAGCATTTTCTTCAGCATATTTTTATATATGTACATATATCGGAGTGGCCGTGAAAAAATAAGTGACGTTTTTTTTAAATTCTCTTCCGCCATTGAAAATCATCTTGTTTCTGATGGGCATGCAATGCCCTCGCCAATTATATAGTATTATTGTAGCTCTTTTTAATAAGTTGATGAAAATAGCGTGTTTATCTAATCCTTTTTAGTTGTCCTCGCATGCAGCATCACATATTATGTATTATTATTCGTTGAGCGAATAATCGCTTATACGCCCAATAATATATATATGCTGAGGAGCAGGATGAGAGATGTGTGCGCGGTCTGCGGAATAAAAGGCGGCTATATCGCGTATATGTATACCGCCGCGTAGTCGTCGATCGTCGCGCCCGCGATCCCAATTTAGGTGTTGCTGCGATGCTCTCGCACTCTTTTTTGCCCTTTGTCCGCACTCCTTCCAGCACATATTATATATAGTAGAGTATATATGCGTCGACGCTCGTGTGCGTGCATCCTGATGATGCTCGGACGAAATTAGCCTTATTGTGTTAATTCGAGCCCGAACTCGCGTTCCGCTCATCGCGATATACCACACGGGACTATAATATATACATGCATGCGCATACATACATAATATGTGGAAAAGGAAAAAAGAAGCAGGAGAGGGAGAAGAATGAAATAAGAGCAGAGCGTAAACGATGCGTATATAGATCTCGGTATAATACGAAAAAAGAGGCAAAAAATGAGTCAAATTGCAAGAAATGTGGCAATAAGAAGAAAATAAGCATCAGCAGGCTTTGGAAAGAGATGCGAGGAGGAGGAGGAGGAGGGAGAAGACATATCGGGTGCGGTGGCACCTGCTTCGTCGTTCTCCGCAGCAGCAGCAGCAGACCGGAGAGCAGTTTTATATAAAATATAGAGTATATTCCATCGTCGCGGATATCTTATATATTTTATTCTCCTCGGCTCTATACACACCGCATATACATATCGACAAATAATAATAATAATAAGATACAATACTATGGAGGAGGGGGCGCGGGTAATAGCAGATTATTGTATACGCATCAATAATGCGATGAGGGTATGAGGGATCAAGGTGCGGAGGTGATGGCGAATGCGAATTATAAGTATAATATATAAAAATAATAAGCGAGGATTATTTTTCTCACGACTCGCGGTTGATGGGGGGGTTGACTCGGCGGAAAAGCGCGCAACAAGAGCTGATGGATCATCATCATCATCATCATCAGAGAAACGTGAGCCAATATGAGCCATCAGCGTGTGTCCGCGATATAAGAAACGCGGGCGATAGCACACTCGATATAGTATGCTGATGCAGCGCTCGCCTGCCTACCCCCGGTGTTTATACATCCACTATACACTATATAATAATACGTATGCTCTGCCGCATCGTCCCCGCGCTCATCCCTTATTCTCATTTCGTCATAATAATATATACGCGTTTATTCTCTAATATATACGGTAGTATGCGTATTATATAGTATTATACGCGATTGAGGAGGTTTTTATCTTGCGCCAATAAGGGCCGTATGAATAATAAGTCAGTTTTACCCCCTGCAATGATGTAAACTATTAAATAAGTCATAAATTCCCGGCTTTTCATCAATATAAGATATGTTAAAACCCGGCGTGTGAACGTGATTCTTTACCAATGCATAAAAAGGCTGAAATAATTAGAGATGCATCGTTTCACCGCCGTTTAGCTATCGAGATATTTAATGATCCTTTTCAATATTTGACACGGTACGAAATTTGTTCAAATTTTACATAGGCTTGCTTGCGTACGATGCTAAAAGGAACATTTATGCAAATTTTTAAAAAATTATCTTTAAATTCGCTAAACGCAAGAGCCTCATCCTTAACAACGCGCGTGCATGTGTGTGACGTGATCTACGCGGCGTCTCTCGGTCGCCCAGATATACACTAGACCAATAAAAGCATGCATATATCGCGTGTCCGATTATCGCATCAGCTATTTGTTTTATTGCATTTTACCTATACTATATTATATTTATTATATACTATAATAATATATAAAGCGCGCGCGCGCGCGCGCCGTGTTGTTGTTGTTATGCAGAGGGTGAAATAATTTGAAGCGCTAGCGGCGAATGACTTTGCGACTGCAGGAATAATTATGCGGAGCGCATTAACTTTTAGCTAATCTCTATATACTGTATTTAAAAAAATTCAGGAAATAATAATCTTGATGCAAAAACCATTAATTTCGTCTTGCAAAAATTATCAGGAATTACCTATAAAATGAAGTCGATATCGTCGAGGACACGAAAAGATATCGCCACTTGAAATTTGAAGATTTTGCTATTTTCTATTCTCGAAAAATCAGGCCGGAAGTCCTTGAACACGCTAAATTTTCTCAGCTCATGCGAAAAGAACTTGCAATTTTCAATTATTTATACCAAGCATATACCTGGACAAATATACCTGAATAGTTCAGAGATCGTAAACATGAAAAAAAAAAGAGAGGAAATTCGTCGAGCATAACGAGGAAAAAAATTTTTTTAATTTTCGCTAATGACTCTGTCATTAAGGTTTCCATGGTGATTGGTCGAGATCGAGTGGAAAAACCGATTAAGGCCTTAATTGTTCTGTTTCATGACGAAATTTGAAATCAGTAGGCCGGTGTCAAGTGTCGGAGTAAGACGTGTCGGGTGTCTCGCCAGATAGTTCGTCACCGAAAAACCTTTCGTAGAAATAATTCGACAATAAGTTCAATCGAGTGTCAGTTCCAGTAATTTCCAATCATATACGAAAGTGAATAGTTTTGTATAGTGTTTTAAATTTATATCATTGTTTCGAAATATTTTTTTAAAAATGTCGGTGCGGGGATGAAACTGCTGTACAACTGATGAAAATAATCTCGACCCCGCTATTTTATTCTACCCGGTATAATTTTCATTATATTAAACGCATTACATGTATAGTCTTTTTATATCAAATTCGAACCAACTGTTTTTCAAAAGCGATTTTTGCATCGAATAATTGGATTCGTTTATTATTTGGTTTGAGAGGGATTCAAACAATATTGAATTTGGTATCGTGCTGGTGAATAAAGTGCAACAATAAGGCCCACGGAACATATTAAGCAGAAAATTAGGCAGATTCGTTTCGTGCCTATTAATCACCCTCAATAAAGCTGATGATTTCGTCAAGAGAAAGGTAAGACATTCGCTAATTGAAATATTCATGGGTCTACGAGATCCAGCCTGAATCCAGCAATCGCGAATAATTCATATTGAATGAGTCCAAAAAATGTGGACTTTTGAATCAGTTTTTTCAATTTCAATTTTTCAACATCATGAATTCTTGGATTGCGCCCCGTGTATAAGTAACATTTTTGTTATCTACGGGAAATTATGCTGTCAATTCTATTCTATTTAAAAATGCATATATAGGAATAGAGCGTATTACGCGCGAAATATTATACATGATATATACACGCATGTATATGCGCCTAGATGAAACCTCTAATCATCAACGGAATAGAGAGCATCATGCAAAGTTGTATGAAGTATGAAGCGCCTTATGAGCCTTACATCATCAGCAAAGTGTATAAATTCAAAGAAAAGTAAAGAAAAGCGGGGGGGGGGCGAGTTGTAACTATAATCGTATAATAAAATGTTCCCATATTGATATGAGAAAATAAATAAAAAATTGGGTGTGCGTATAGGCAATGAGGAAAATGTGAAATATCTATATAAATATATTCCGCGCGGCGTGGAAGACGCATCACCTGCTGCTGATGCCGGGTGCGCCGGGGCTATCATCAATGAGCATCCTGCATGAAAAGCGCATCGATATTGTATAGACTCTAGACAGCTCTTTTCCGATTGCCGTGAGACTCTGCCGATGAGATCTTATTTTTAATACATCATTCGCATTTTCTCTTCCTCATCCGCCTTATTCATCTTTTATATTTTATAAGAAGACACGCTTCGCGCCGCGTGCTAATAACTTATTAAACTAATTATTGTATATATACATATACACTCTAGAGTCTAATGAACTTATTATTTTAGAGGATCCGTCAGTAGACGGATCTATGAATGAAGTTGCGCCTGATGACGATGCGCGGAAACAAAACGATATAGAATCTCGGAAGCAGCAGCAGGTCTTCTCTCTTTCATTCTAATAAGCGCCCTTATTGTTACATCAGCATCAGTCCTGTTGCGTATATATATACTTGATATACGCATATAAGGATACATATGTACTGTGTGCTGCATGCGTCTTATATTATTGACGCGTTTTATTTATTTATTGCTGCTGCGATCCGGCCTATATTTATTATTTATATATACAATATTATGCGTATACGCGCACGCATATGCGAGGAATAAGACGACAGCCGCTTTTTCCTTTTTTACATATACAGTATATCGTCGCTTATTTTTATTTAGAACAAAGGCGATAGAATACTGCGCAATAGTATACATATAGATATATTTATTAAATATGATTATGTGGATGCATCGCGTGTGCTGCGCGAGTCAGCAGTGTGCTCGTGTGCTGCTCGAAACTCCAATAGTATCGCGCATGATGAGCGATGGGCCAAAAAATAAATATGCGTATACGCGCGCGCCGGGCATGCGGGAGCAGCAGCTGGCCCTCATCGGGAGGGTTGGGAGGGGGGGGGGGAGGAAGCATCATGAAAAAACTTGTATATTATATAGAGGAATGCACATCGCCCCGCACCGCGATCGTCTCAATAATTAAGCACTCTATACGCATAGTATATACAGATATACGCACACTTGTTTATTTTCTGATGCGCTAAACTTCCGCGTCCGGTATATACATATACCTTTTTTATTAAATGTGTAACTTATATTTTCAGATGGCAATATATAGATATATATAGTAGTTCCCCAAGATAAATATATATATATATATAAATAAATAAAAGTTGCTCATCGTGAGGCGGGTGAATACATCATATGTATCATACTATATATCCTATGCGCCTATTGTATATATCTTATCTTATTAATTAATAATATATATATATAAAATGTGAATTTTTGTATCTTTGGATGTTTGTTACTCAATCACGCAAAAATGGCTGCACGAATTTGAATGAAATTTGTCATATAGAGAGAGTTTACGCAACGTGGATTTGAACATATAGGCTATACTTCATTATTTTAACTCATATCGTATCCAGATGTCACTTCAAAGTATAAAATTCTATATATAAATCGACCTATCGACGATGGATTTACTTGAAATTTGTACTATAGACATTGCATTTTAATAGAACAATGTTTATTGTATAGACTTATTTTTATTTCGAAATTATGTCTTGAATCTTCAAGACGTGATAAATTTTTATATTAACGTAATTCTACCGCCATTCTTTTTATTTTGCAAAAATCATTAAAACTCACTCCTAATAATGTGGATTTCATCAAGTGACAATGAATTTGTCAACGAATTAAACCAAAAAGCTGATTTTTGGACCGTTTTTTCAATTTTTCAATATGAATTCTTGAATTTTGCCTCGAATAAGTAGCATTTTCGTTATCTACAGAAAATTTCCGATCGAATAGGGTCTTAAAATCAATAAAAAAAATTTGGAAAATTTTTGCGAATTTTTTAAGGTATACCCCTTTCCATTTTTTCAAAAATCTTCAAGGGGTCATAACTTTTTGAAAAATTGATTTAATAACCTGATTCTTGCGAAGTTCATTTCGTCAAGAAAACAGAAAGGTATTGCTAATTGAAATTTTCATGGGTCCATGAGACCCAGAGTGTGACTGACCAAATTTTTTGAAATTTTTTTTTTTCGATTTTAGGAGCCTATTCGATCGGAAATTTCCTGTAGATGACGAAAATGATAATTATTTGGGGCGAAAGTGAAGAATTCATATTGAATGAGCCAAATAACTGGATTTTGGATTAGTTTTTCTATTACCGCGAGGGTGCGAAGCCTTGTTTATTTGAAATAATGAAACTTGAGTCAAATCAATCAAGAATTTAGTTGAATTTGCAAATGTCGTTTTCAGTGTACATATTATTATGTTTGAGAAAAAAGAGAAAAAAAAAAGAACATGCGGCCTCTGTTATCGATTAATCGGAATAAAGGACATTATGCGAATAATAGTTATTGGTAGACAACAAATAAGTATGTATATATAATATTCTGTGAGGCTCTTGTATTTGGTGTACTCTGGGGCGGGCGCACTTTCGGATAATCGGGCATCTGACTCGTCTGTGGGCCAGCGCGTCGAGGTGCGCATCAGCACCTGCCCAATTGGAGGAAAACGCGTGACGCAGGTGCGCGCACACTCACACCTTATTGTGCACCTCTTGAGCGAGCATTGCTTCATTTTTCGTGCCCAGTTAATATATACGCGCCGCGTCGACATAGCCTGAATAATAAAAAAACGCCTCCTCATCGTGCCAGAGCAATAATTGTACATATATGTATGTATGTATGCATATATACTTAAAAAGTAAGCCCCTTTTCGCATTTTTTTTAGTTCTGCTCGAAAATCATATACAATATATCGGTATATATGCGCCGTGTGTGCCACATCTCGTCTGCATTTATCCAAACAGCTGCTGCCTCCAAAATTTACATAATAATAAGTACTATAATAAAAAGAATAAATAAATAGTTGAGAAAGGAAAAATTATGAAGAGTGTGCGTGCTAGAATTTTCATGTTATATATACATATCTCATAAAAGCATATGAAAGTTTTATTTTTTACGTTAATCTCGCTTAATGATAAATAATTATCGTAAAAATTGTTTATTGCCAGAGAATTAGTATACCACAAGTCCGCAAGATTATTAATCAATCTAATATATATAAGGCACATGTTTATATAGAAATAAAATATATAGCATAGCATCTTGTCACAAGCGCGCACTATGTATATACATGTTACAAATGCGTATATTTTATATTTTATATACGCACTGAGAGAAAAGTATGGTAAATTTAACTATACAAAAGTGACAAATATATATCAATTATTATATAGAATTAAATATACTTTGTTTACATCTTGTCCTGATTATGTTATGTTTTACTACAAATATATATTTAATTATAAAATAATTAGCATAATTGTGACTTTATGGTAAAATATACCATCGTGATTTCCCTCAGTGTACTGTATCCGTTTGGGATGAATGAAGGGAAACGTTATTAAAACTGTCAATAGTTGTACGAAAGGAAGTAAAACTAACTAACTAAATATATAACAGATCTGATGAAGATCTGTAGATATTTCATCTTGGAGAATAAAATATAGAGTATATATACTACTACGCCCACACGCATTAATTAACGCGAATATATAGCTTATTTTCTATATATTTACAAAATGGTGACAATAATAATTCCATATATCAATATATATGTATATTACTTGGAGTTATTGAAAAAAAGCAAGGAGATGATATTAGTTATAAACGCGCACCCGCATATATTAGGGATGAGGAATATAAGTGCGGCGAGCCGAAGCATCAGGCGCGCGAGCAGGGTGACAAAGACGCGCGCGCGGCTCAAATTGCCATATACGCGCCGGCCCGTATATTATTTATTTCCGCAACTCTCGGGAGAAATTTTGATTATTTCCATGGCCCATTTGAGGGAGGAAAGTTATAAACACCTGCTTTTATGTCGTCTGAAATTGGCTGCTTTCCGTCAATTGCGCTGCGGAAATAATCAGTTGATGCCTTTTTCGGTGGGCAGAAAATAAGCCGCCGAACAACTTTCCTCGCGCAAAACAGGCCACTAAATCCAACTTTCGACGGAGCAGCTGTGGCAAAATTTTTTGTATATTATTTCTCTATATTACTTCGTTGGGACCAACTCGAACTTGATGGAAGAGCGTAATATATATTATAAATGCGTATAGTATAATATTAAAGCGATAATATTAAGGCTAACGCGGCGCGCATCATCATCGTTGATGCTCGTCGTATCGCCGTAATAAATAACATGCGTATTGAGCAGGCAGGCTACACGCGAATGCGGCAAATTACGCGCGGCCCGCCGGGTATAACAATAATAATAATAATAATAATAAGGGATCGACGTCTGCGCTTAATTAATGCACACCCCGCGCCGCTCGCCCGGACGATTATGCCAAGCCCCCGCCGGTTTATCTTGTTGTTGTTGTTATTAAATAGTTCATCATCAACCGAAATTAACGCCAAAACATGCATATCATCATCATCATCATCAGGTGACACTCATCGGAGCACACTTTTAATTATTTTCATCATATACAAGTGCAGTACATATACGCGCATGCATCATATTGTAAATGGCGGATATAATATGCTAATATATTATCGGCGCGTCTATATCTCTAGATTTTTGTTATTAATATTAAAAACGAGTGTATATAGTATATACAGTGTGTATAATTGTATATACATTGTGCGTATATATATATATATATATCTATATGAAAAATGAGGGATCGCGGGAATAAAATCGTTCATTCGCGTATTCATTACCGCGATTATGCTTATTATTTTCGTAGCACACTCTCCTTTACGTTCGAAACATATGTAATGTGTATACTATTTGCCCGACAACGACCATCTAATTACTATAGTATATTTACTGCAGCGCCCCGCCGTATGTGTGTGTGTGTGTCGGGCATCATAATATACGAGATTTTACCGAGATTCGATTAGTAAGAAAATATACATTTGTTTTATATTTATCCGCTCGATATTTTATATTTTTTGTCTTCTCTTTATCTTGCATCGATAAAAAAAAAAAAGAGAGATTTCTCGTTTTCTATTGTATCGACCGACAGTGCGTTTGGGGGGGTGTGATGTGTGTTCTCTTGTGGCGGTGTCATCATACACGCTTGCTTCTTTCTTCCTCGCGCATTGTCATATTTTCCGGGGTGTAGCGCGGCGGCGGTCTCTCACATAGTATAATATCACTGTTGCGCTCCTGATACCGGTTATTATTATTATTATTATTATCCAAATGAACAAGTTTGAATGAATATTTGGCGCGTGAATTATATAATACACATGCGAGTATATATTAACGGCGCGCGGAGACGACGCGAGATACTATATAAATTTTTGCATTTGTCAAGGTTTTTTACGCACATCAATGTAATAATAATAAGTTTGGAGAGAATGCGCATGCAGCCACAAAAATGCATGGGCTTAGAGATTCGATTCTGAGGTCAGGGATTTAGTATTTAGAAGCATGCATTAGTGTGCATAAATAAACGCGACATTGCGCGACTCTATCGCACGCGCCTTAATCTCCGATAATTGTACGCGCATGCACACGTAGCTATAGTACATATATGATAAACTTATTTCTTCAAAAATCTTTTGATGCTACATCATATAGGTATACATGAACTAAATGAAATATATTGTATACATATACGCATATATAGTAAAATAGAAAAATAAGATGTTGAATCGGCGAGCTCGGGAAAAGCGAATAAGCATCAGCGGCGGGGGGGGGGGGGGATGAGATTGATTAAGTATGTAGTACGGATATATAGCGTAAAAGAGATAGAGACCTGTATACGTGTGCTATTATACCGCCCGATGATTGGGGAGGGGAAGAAAAAAGAACAATAAGTTTGATTGAGTATAGTATAGGGTATACTATATGTAGGGGGCTGTATCCGCCGGAGAATAAGTTATTCTCTGTAATAAAGTGATATGCATGCGAATAGATAAATAAGTACCACTATACACTGAGTCGATTCTGCGCGTGATAGAGGAGATGGCGGCGGCGAGAGGAGGCAGCCAGGCAGCATGGCCGCGCGCGCGGTCGTCGTATCAGCAGCTAGGTCTGTGTGTGTCCGAGCTCGATGGACTCTCGCGTGTGGTGAAAGACAGCACCTGATGATGGCGCAGCCATCACCCCCGAACGCGAATCTGTGTCACACACACCGACAGCGATGAGGTTTTTCAACCCCGCCGCCACCGACGCGATTCCAGTTTCAATCTAACATCTCGACGAGTCGCACTCGTCTCTCTCTCTCTCTCTGCTGTCGTTCGCCTCATTGCCAATAAACCACCCTCCAAATCGCCAACAACGACTCCCTTTATTATTAATACGCATATACTCTATATTTGCTTCGATGACAAGAATAAGTGACAACGCGAGAATAATATTATTAGTATTGTTTCCACGCACGATCGAGACTCGAGCCTTATTCATCTCGATTCCCGATCGTAACACCTCTCTCAACGTTCACCCGCTGTCATTTTATATTTTACTATATTAATAAGGTAATTACAATAAGTATATATGCCCCCCTACAGATATATATATATATATATCATTCAGAATATGTTTATTCCTTCGCACACACTTATTATTATTATTATTATTGCTGTCCTTTTTTTTTTCTTTTTCCTTTTTAAATGCCCATGTACACATATATACATATTATATACAGAGCAGGGAGAGTACATACACTACAATATAATATATAGTACGTATATCTTATTGCATACAATCTGGGGTGGGTAGGAGAAAAGTGTGTGTACTATTGTAGCAATAATATAATAAATATCACGCAAATTTACGCTTGCATTAATCCCAAACATACACAATATGTACCTAGAATAATATTTTACGTGCCTTATTGTTCCGCTGATAATATAAGCCATAGCTCCGTCCGTTTAGTGCATAGATATACACTTGTATGTATTTCTAAAAATATATAGCGGCATGCGTTGATTTAAAAAAAGAAGAAAAACGTATAATAATATGATGATGAGGATGAATAAATTAAGGACGATGAGCTTGGCATTCGGTTCGGACAATGACGCTTGTGGGATGGAAGGGCGGCGAGAAGGAGTTAGCTCGGATAATGTACTAAAAAAAAGAATGTGCACGGACTTTCAGAAAATTTGGGAGGAAACTAGTAAAGTCGTACACGTATACCTGAGGTGTACATCAAGAGCATGTTCAATCTTTATCAAAACATGAACAAGCGCGGCGAGCAGGAGGGAGGGGGGGAACAGGCTATCGGTTCGGCGGGCAGACGGCGAGAATCGGACGTGACGGGTCACGACAGATTTTACCAGGAACGTCCGAGATCCCGAAGGAAGCGAAGAAACTTTTCACGAAGGACTCAGAGCGCAATCGAGTTTGACACGGAGGCTATGACGACCGCCCGAGCGATTCTTCGTCGAGGACGAAGCGCCAGCATCGAGGAAGAAGAGAGCGAGGACGATCGTGCATTCCAATTTACCAACAAGATCGACAGCCTTGCCAAAATTCTCTTCAATCGCGTCTCCGTCTCGGCCAAGGCCTGTCGAGATAACGAGTCGAGGTATTTCTTCTTCTTATCCTCCGCCATCTCATTCCTCCATTAATCATCGACATTATTATACACATATGCTGCTGATGAGTACATATATGTCAAACATATTGATGCATCAAACTAAAACAAATAACTTGGGAGCGTGTGTATTGTCAAGCTCTCGCAAGTGTTCATTTAAAATTACTTTTGTATCGTAAATTAAAAAAGAAACAAAAGGAAATCCATTTTTCTTCAATTCTTATTATTCTCAGTCTCTTGACTCTCTCTCTCTCTCTCATATAACAATGGAAAGAGAGCGGCGGAGCTGAGCTTTTCATCTTGATCGAGCAAACTCTGGTAACAAGGGTAACCAGGCTTGAGAAAAAAAAAACCACGTCAGTTTTAAAGCGGACCTCTCTCACCACTTCACATTGCACGACGATGCTCAATCTCCCGAGTACCTGCTCTGTTCTAGGCTCGGAAGCTTAACAAATGTTCATATATTTGCGTACATAGGCACATTCTCTTGCACACTTTGACAAGAAACACGTAAAAGAGGACATACGTGTATATATCTTTCAAAGCACTATACTTTTTTTTTCTCTTTTTTCATTTATCAAAACAAACAAATGTGACAATAACCTTGTACGGCCTCATTTATTTTTATGCTCTTTCTGATTTATCAAAAGCATATATTACATATAGTATACATGTACTGTTAAATTATCAACGCGAAATCTCTTTTGCTCAGTTTGGTTGAAAGCATCAAAACAGCAGTATCGATGAGTATTTGAATTTTTACTTACTCGAGTGTACCTACGAGCACGAATAAGGTCAATTATTTCATAAAAAGGAGAAATATCGAGCGAAATTCTTATCGAGAATCTTGAGAGAGAGAGAGAGAGCGCTATAGATCTCGTTCATCGTATTCATTATTTTTTTCCCACATCCTTTTTTCGAAAATATTTTCAAAGAGCCCATCAAAATACTGAGACGTTTTTTTTTTCTCTCTAATTTGATAATAAATAAGGAATAAGATAAACGACGTTGTAAAAGTCAAATAATATTGTTATGACTGTTTCTTATTGGATGAAACCTTTGGTCGTCGTAGAACAACGGGTCGTATGCCAATAATCTTTTGTCGTTTCTATACCGTGTCATACACTTCCGATATTTTTTCAACGTTGCTTATCGCAAAGTTTATTATAAATTTATCTCACAAAATATAGTTAATACACACAAATCTACTGAATAAAAATGAAAAAAAAAATAACTCGTAGCCCTTGTATTTATAAAATATAGTAAAAAAAAAAAGAATGTTGGAATAATAAATAAATAAATAATATTTAGTAGAATAAATGTAATAATGAGATATTTGAAGAATAAGAATGGGGGGGGGGGGTATTTGACGCAGAAACAGGGGACATCAGTACAGGACACTGGGAAACGGGTCGACTGGTGGTAACGAATCGTCGGATGTCGGGGAATCTATAGAAATGGAGAGAAGAACGAGAGATCGCGCCCTGTCGATTTGCAAATCGTATATAAGGTTGAAATCATCCCGCTACAGTCTGATCGAGCAGCTCAACAATGTGGGTAAGAGCCGATCGTGTTAGTTGTGTCTCGAAATGTGCCAAGAGCCAATAAATATATGATTATGATAAATATATAACGAGATGAGGCATATAACAGAAAAGAAATAAGGTTCCAGAGTGGATAAGCATTGGTTCGCGGTGAATGACACAATGCTGAAAACCGATAGGCTACTCACTCTCGTTCCGCTTAACAGAAATTGCTCGTTGAGTGTTTCTTCCGCGACGAGAGACACGTTGAACGAGCTTTTCCTCGCGCTCCAGCATCCATATATCTGTCCGGTTCTCGATCTCGAATTTATTGAGAATAAGGCTCATCAGCAATACGTAATCCTTGTTCAACCGATGAATCAGGGAAGCCTGAAAGACCTCATTTACGGAGTGAGTATATTTTATATACAGAAGTCGGGGGCACAAATTGAAAATCTTATTGTATTATACAACAATATACGCGAGTACTGCTTATTGTATGTGTTGTAAAAAATTTGTTGGCTATTTGGAGATTGAGAAAAATAGGTGGAACGAGGATTGGGGTAAGAAATACGCAGCACGGGGACGAGGGCTTCCGCTTGTCCAGATTCAACGAATGGGCCGGCAAATTCTGGAGGCTCTAGTTTTTTTAAAAGAAAGGGCTTTCCCGACGGTAAGGCATCTCCACTCGGGCAACGTAATCGTCCAGAACGGTGTTGCTCGTCTTGCCGGCCTCGAAAATTCTCTCCTCGGTTTTACCAGTCGTATACAACCGGTCGTCACCTCACGCTCCTCCAGCGGAAGCATCGATAGTATTTGCTTCGGTAACGAAACACACTTTTATCTCATCATCATCTCTATTCTTCATTTGACTTAAACTCTTAAACACACCAAAAACAATAATATGTAATAATAATGAAAACTTTTTTGGGTTTTGAAAAAACTCCATCAGGGCATATGCTCTTTGAAATGTGTGCCGGATACGAATTGTGTTCGTTCAAGCCGTCTTCGATGCATTTAAACGACCTCAGGATGTATCCGCAAGTCGGAAACCTCATGAATGTGATATTCAACAAAACAAATGGTCTATATCCGAGCGTCGAAGAGCTCCTTCTTCACGATATATTTCGAAACATCGATCTACGGGAAATGAGAAGTGCACCAGTTACGGCAAGAGCGCATACCTATATAATGCGTCATTTTCAATAATATCTGATGCTGCCACCGCATTATATAACAATAATACTCAAACGTTTTTTCAGATATTTCGGCCAACTTTGACACCGCCCATGATGAATCTTCTTGATTCAATAAAGAGGCACAGCGCTGGAAAAAGGTTCGCCAATGATTTCCTTCTTCTTCTTCTTCTTCTCTTTTTTAAAAAAATTCTTATTTCATAAAATAATAAACTTTTGGATAACCTAGCAGCTCTAGAATACACCTTATTATATTCTCACATAAACTCATCAAATGCACGTCTAATGTTAATCTTGCATGCGCAACAGACAAGGCCAATCGCCACGATCAAAGTTACGTTCATCTCAAAAAATTGGTAATAATTTTTAAATACAGAGTCAGGGTTTTTAATTAGCCCTGCCATGTTTTCTTTCACCCTTTGGAAAACCTTAACGGATATTGTTTATATTTTTTTCAGACTATCAAACATAGAGACGGACGACATGATATCATTTCAAAGTTCAGATATCGAACCAGCCAAAGAAGATACACTATTGGAGGAAATTTACAACGAGCTTTCGCATACGACTGTATAATGTGGGAACAAATTTATCTTTCTATGAAAATTAGCTTTAAATCGTACCTCTACATACAAAGTGCCAACAAATAAAACAAAAACAATCTATATGTTTAAAACAAAGCTAAATCAGAGACTTTCGATCGAGATAATAGCTAATTAGAGATTTTCTGAGCTATCGGAAATATTTGTACAACATTGGCTCTCTTTCACTTTTTCCACGAATTGAGATCCAACTGTTTTATTTTCTAGAAATTAAATAGATACCTATACGACAAATATGTATTCCGATCATTTTTTTCTCATCTTCGAAAACAATAACCAGTTTCATCTTAGGTTTTAGTAAATATTTTATTGAAATGATCACCAATATCGTTTTATTTTTTATCGTATTGTAAGAAAAATTTACAATTCGATACCCTTGAGATTAGTAGATATTAAAAGATATCGGGACTCGATTGAATTCCGATTTTTAATTGAAATTGTATTCGATATTCAGTCGATTTTTCCAGTCTTAAAACTAAGTAGAAAAAATACTCGCAATATCGTAGCCACAATGAAACATTCACATCAATGAGGAAACAAATGACCAAACTGGCTCAGGGTTACATTAACGATTCATCATAAATTACACTGAACAAAATCGAGAAAGGAAAAAAGTCATCGTCGTGTCACACTTATCGGCTTCTTTTCTACCGATGGTTTTTTTTTCTTTTCGGAAAAAGAAAAAAAAATAGACGCTGATTACACTCTTTCTTTTGTTTTTCAATTTCCGAACATGGGTCGAATGTACAAATGTTTTTTTTTTTTTTCCCAAATAATATGACAACTGATTAATTAGTGTGATCATGTCATAATTTTTTCGTTTTATCTTTATCGAGTTCGACGGCCAGCCCTCTTTCGTTGCGGATGAGTCTTACAGCCCAGATGAAATATTCAATAAATTATACTCGTTTAATATCTTATGAGGCTCCAGCTTCAAGTTCACTCGCTGGTGTATCCGGTTCTTCATCGTTGTAAATATTCTCGGCCATCTGCCAGACCTGCATTATGTTGTCCTCTGATACGGAACAAATAACCCAAGGCTCATTCGGATTCCAGGAGAAATCACTTATCTTGGCTGTATGTCCTCCGTGAATAAACTGGAAAAAAAACCATTGATTAAATAAATGAGTAAGCGTAAGTACATGAGGATAAAAAGAGTGGAAAAAAAAAGGAAAATACCAATAATTCAGGTGGACCGTCTTCCGCATCTTCGGGTGATTGTTCCTCGCCAATCTTACTGAGGTCCCAAACGTGGAGACGCCTGTCAGTGCCACTACTCGCGAGTATTGTTTCATTGTGCGGCGACCACTGTACTTGGAAAATTTCGTCCTTGTGCGACTCGAATGAGTGCAATTTGAGCTTTAGATTTCGCAAATCCCACAGGGCAACTGTTTTGTCGGCACTTCCGGTCGCTAGGATGAATTCCGAGTACGGATTGAAGCTTAGACAATTAACCTCAGCTGTATGAGCGTCAACGGTATGGCTTGGCTTGCTCGTATTATTACATCTGCGAAATAAGATTTATTTAGATTTTTTTTTTTTTTTTTTTAAGAATTTAAGTGATTTTGATTAAAAAAGAGCAAACCTCGTGTCCCAGATCATGAGTTTCTGATCATCAGCAACGGAACCAAAGAGAGATTCGTGCAAAAGATGCCAAGCGACGTCCTCGACAACCGCTGTGTGACCTGTAAAAATAGTCTTCGCGTCGATAACGCGATTTTCCTTGGGCGTAGCGTTTATGTCCCAAAGACAGATAGTATGATCATCGGAAGCGCTAAGCAAATAACCATTCAAATTTGGATTCCAGGAAAGGCCGTAGCCCTCTTTCTGATGGCCACGCAATCTGAAATATTATTTTTTAGATAACTCATGGAGTATCTTGCAATAACTTTTGTTATCTGGGAGACTTGTTTTTGTTGAAAACAAAATTATTCAATAAATTTTAGAAAGAAATAAATATTGTACCTGAGATCCGGATGGCATTCTCCGTTTGGATCTGGTTTACTAGGATGTTTGGTATAATCGAAAACGAGTACATCACTGGATGGAGTTTTTGTGGCAATGACGCATGGATTTTGAGGCATGTATCTGGCTCTATTGACCTCTCCCTCGTGATTTATCTTTATTTCGATTTCAATTTTTCCACTAACCGAGCCAAATCCACCAAATTCCCCCTTTTCATTGTCATAATGAGATGCATCAAACTGAGCATCCTCATTTGGTAATTGCACACTGGCGATAAGAAGGTGATTTTGTTCGTCAGACGTGTGAGTACCTAGGATCAATCGGTGAACGGAGTAATCCTTTCCTTCTGGCCTTGTTACATCCGGCAACCACTGGGCTGTTAGCGATGGCCATTCCAAAGCGTGCGTCATCACAAGGTCATACAAGAAAGGAGTATTTTTCTTCCAAATTTTATACTCCTCATTGATGACACGCTCCTCGACCGCATCGTCAAAAGTTTCTTACCCAAAATACAATATTATTCAAATAATTAAAATTCACATGGCGTAATGTAACTAGCAAATATTTTTGTAACCTTTATTATTGAATAATGATGAAGAGAAAAAGAAAAAGAGAAAAATATGATTTCAGCTGATTATGCTGATTTTTGGTAACTCTAAAAATACGTACTGGAGGATAAATAGAAAGTGTTAATCGAAGAGTGTTTCACACAACGGGGGGAGATAACGAGAGAGGCCGCGCTTCGTTAAAATACTTGTAAATGTTCGAAAGCGTGGATATGCCACTCGATCTTGGCAATAGTACGAATTTATCGTAAAACATGACAATAAAAACAAAGTGAGAGAGTTATTATACTCTCAATCTTGTCAAGATAAATAACAAGTACAAATGGATAATAAAAAAACGTAGAGTTTGTTTACAGGAGGCATGAAGGCCGAACGATTTGACCGAAGGTCCAATTAATTTGCCAAATCCGGCACATTATTCGGAGCAATCTATGCGGGAAATAAGAAAAATTCCAACGAAACCTTACCACCGTCTTTGTCACCCATTTGCAGCGCAACAGATTTATTTTTTCAAGTATGTTCTTCGGGGGGGGGGATTCTTTCGCGAAGACGCGACAAAAAAAAAGTTATCCCGGCGTGCGCCAACGGTGGTATATACCGCCAAAACGTCTCTGCCCGCCAAAAGCCGCAACGATGCCGCCGTGCACGCAGAGAACCGGGAACTCGGACGGACAACCGGCAACGATATCGTAAATTTTCCACCGGAGTGGGGGAACAAACATATTTTATGGCAACCATCTTGAATTGTCCAAAACTAAACGCGCACCCATTGGTTCTTCGCAGTAAGTTCCGGTTTCGTGTCGAGCGGAAGTTTATCACATATATATATTTTGTAGTACAACATATAATTTCACTTTTGAATGAGAGATACTTGTTGTAAAATTTCATAAAATTAATAATTTTTCAAATTTGTAGAAGTGAGCGCTATTCTTTTTTTTTTAATACACGCGACATTATTTGCACTATTAATTTTTATTAAAATAAATATTTTGTAAAGGTAAAATGAAAATTTAATTTTTCAAGGCAATATAAAACTCTGTTTTTTTTTTCCAAAATATTCACAATATAAGAATAAAAACGAAGCATAGATTATTTTTTTTTTGAATGTAAATATCTTTAGTATATATACCATAAAAAACAATAAGTTGAAAAATTCAAAGTAGTCGTGGAGTAGTTATGTATGTATGTACGCATTCATACATATATATAAGATTCAACATCGGCGTCAACAGCATTATTCACAGCAGTCATGGCCGATGTGGCCGCGAAGAGAGAAGCGAGGAGACGCAAAATTCTCGAAAATTCTGAATATCGGTTGCAGAGAATAATCGGTCACGCAAATAATGACGAAAATTTGGGTAAATTCTACTATATATGGATCCAAAATTGGTCAACAAACAATTAGCCGGTCAATTCTTACTCATTGATGCGTATACGCACATACATTATATGTATATTATTATTGACGTGTGGTATTATATTTAAAAAGACGTTTAACCTGTCATTTCGAGTTGTCACGATCGGTTGTGAATAAATACATAGAGCATTATTTCATAACGAATAAGAAAATGATTGAAAAACTTTCAGATAAGCAACATAAAAATCAGACGGTGGAGGCCGAATTTTCGATCACGAATCTAACTAAAAATGGCGTTCTAACAAACGAAACAAACAGACAGAATGAACATTTTCTTCATAATTCAATAAACGGTGAGTCTAAATAAATAAAGGAGCCTTTTATTTCATTATGCAATATTCAATTTATATCCTTAATTTTTTTTGTTTTTCTTTTTTCTTATTGTCTAGAGAATGACGAGCAAGGGGATGATAAAGTTGAAGAAATTGTCTCCGCAATCAAAGACATTCTGAATGAAGCAGTGTCGGTCGAACAAGAGGCAAGACACCGACGAAATGCAGAACGAAATAATGGATCGCCTGAATATGGAAGTACAGATTGTTTTGGCTCAACCAATTCAAACTGTCTGCAGTTTTCAAACAACGCAGATTACAATTGTGGCATATATCCGGACAGTTTACAACGAGATATTCCAAATTCTACCAGCATCAAAGAACCATCCTTATTTTCTACCATCTTATCAAGTCGCATCATTTATGTTGTACTTGCCATTGTTACTAACTTTATGGTGGTTTTCAAATTGGAATACTTGTTTGGCACGGTAAGATTTTTCTACCAAATAAGTCTTACATGTCCTTGGGAACACGCTCAAGATCCTTCCTATATTACTTTTCACATCGTTTTTTATGATAAACCAGGCCCCGTTTTTTTTTCTTTACATACTATTTACCATTTGATTGAATTACTTATTGAAATTCTCTTAAATACATTTCCAGAGCATCATTCTTCCCTTTTTCATAGTAACGATCAGCCGATTGTTCGCATGGAAAAACGACGATGCAGATCAGGACAACAACAACAACAACAACATGTTGGTGGCTGCGCTTATATTATTAAATTGTCGGCCATATTTCGTTAAAACCGTACAGAGACTGAAGAGCACTTTCTCGCTTTTCGGGAAAATATTTCGCGATCTCTCCGTTTATATTTTTACCTTCATATTGTGCTATACGATAACTTTTCCATATAAAAACGACCACGACGAAGATTTGATCAAAGTCCTATGATAAATATCGCTTTATCGACATATATTTTATTCCAAGTGCAATTTTGTCAAAATTGAGAATCGTTCTCTGGCACTTGTAAATATGTCCTTTTATCATCACAGATGGAGAATATATAATTTTAATACATAATTTGCTCACGATTCTTGATCTTGTACATGTAATAAATTTCGCACTAATAAACGTATAATACGTAATATATTTACCAATGCAATTGAAAATTCTTATTTATCTTATGAATAAGAATTGTTATTCAAAATTTTCATCTTGTGTAGAATTTATAAAAAAATAAGATAAAAATTCACAGCTCAAAAAATAAAGACAGCAATGTCGGTGGATACGCTACTCCTTTTTAATTACCAAATATACACAACATTTTGTATAAAATACAACTCGATTGTACATCTGATAAATGATCTATAATGTTGAAAAAACCCGGACTCTTCTGTACATACAATATTATCTTAATATCGATAGCATGAGCAATGTTTGCAATATGGATTGAAATTGAAAATAAGTAATAATACTTATTTTAATAATCTCTAAATTAAAATAAATCTAATGGGGCTTGATACATTATTTCCATTTGAAAAAGAAAATGAAAATTAAAGAAATAAGCTATGAAAATACTAGACAGAGCATTAAATAGACAAATGATATGAAGCCATGAAAGTTAATAGAAATATTCGAAATGAGGGTCCATTCGCGAGCGGACACATTGTTGGAGGACAACGAATAAACGTTCCTCTTGGCTCTGGTTGAACGCGCCAACGGCGTCACACGATTATTCTTTTCAGGTGTAGCGATGGTTTGAGGAACCTGCAAAAAATTCCCGGTACAATACTGCCGTTGTATCGTGCCCCTACCAATTTCGACACTGGTTTAAAATGTTTTTTACGATATAATTGTTTACCACAATAAGGATTAAAGTAATCGGTGGGGCACGCCTCATCCTATTCTACTTTTGGTGACTTTAGATCGATAAGACCGGAGTTTCGCACGAGGTCTATGTGTCCCATTCGTACCATCTTCTCCTCCCATTCTCTCATTTCTTGCTTGTATTTTATCATCAATTTAGAAACTGCATCATTCCATTTCGATTTCTCCTCGTCACTCATCGATCGCCAGGATTCACTAACACTATTTACCCACTGCGGGAAATAATTTAAAAAATTATAATAATTAACAAGTTAATATTAATATTTTAAAAATTCGGAAAATTTCTTCTTTTTTTTTGCATCGTCACTTATTGTGTACAATCATAAAATCAATATTATATAAGCATAAACAATATAAACCTAATGGAAATATAAAAAATTTTGTAGTTACACTATTTATGTGGATAATAATTTATTTTGAATCTAATAAGAAATGTAAAATCTTTTAAGAATTCAAAAACTCACTTCATGTCTGGATGAGCCTTTGAATCGAGGTTGCTCCTTCATATAGTAAATAAAGGCTGAAGGAGGCCTCTTAGGCTTGCCAAGATCTTCCAATTTCTGCAATCGTATGATAAATAAAAATTTAACATGTTAAAAATAATAAAAAGTAATTTATTATTAATTTAAGGTAGTTCTATCATTGCAGTGAAATAAAAAAAAAATTATCTCAGTTTATCTCCGTTTCATGCGGTTTTTCAAAAAAAGTTTATTAAGAAAAGTTTTTGCAAGTTGTATCAAAATCAACATACTAAAAATTCAAGGTCATCCAAGGTAACGTGTACTTGTTACGTACGTATGAAAATTAAAAAAATCATAATCTTTGAATTTTTTAAAAAACTTGAGGAAGCTTTGAAATGCAATAAAGAGCTGTGCAAAATTTCAACAAGTTCCACTATCCAAAAGTCAAGATATCAAGAGTTGAAGATTGCAATATTTAACACATGCTCTTATATGGGAGAGTCCAGAAAATAGTGATTTTTGATGATTGATATGTCGAGTTCTACATAGTGAAACCTCTTGAAACTTGATATATGTACAATTGCATATTATATCAAAGAAGATTTCTGCAAATTTCTAACAAAATCCTAAGAAAACGATTTTATGATGGAACTACCTTAATTACTTTTGTTATAATTATTAATATAAAAAGGATTATTAACCTTCTTTAAGGAGACTTTGTTTTTGTTTTCAGAGACAATTTTCTGAATCTTGTTGATCTCATTTTTTTGCTCAGGCGTCAAAGATTCCTCATATTCGGATACCTTCTTGAAGTACATTTGACTTTCTTCATTAAATTCTTCATAGATCTGCCGCTTCAATTCTGGATCACAGTTGGGCCATGAGTTACCGACAATTTTTAATAATTCCGTACGTTTCAAATCTGGATTGGTTTTTCTCAATTTTGGCGTCTCAATCAATAAATATCTAAAAAATGGTCCAATAGGCCTCTTTGGCTTCATCGGCAAGCCTTTTTCTCTCAGCAGTGTATCGTACATTTTGTAATGCGTTCTCACATTTATCAAAAAATTCCTTAAATTTTTCATAGATTATTGTCATTATTACTGTTGTTGTTGTTGTTGTTGTTGTTGTTGTTGTTGTCATGATGATCAGCGTTGTATCGTGTATAAGCTCAGTTTTTTTATAAAAAAGAAAGAAAAATACATACCTCCCGGAAAACCAATTTCCAAGATTGGAATTAATTCGAAGAAGAGTGAACATTTTTGTGACGCCAGCCATTATTCGATATATAGTCTATCCCCCGTACTGGTATCGCTTAATTATTTGCTCATTCACGCACTTACAATTTATAACCTCTCACGCTCGCATCGCACACGCTACGAAGATAGCCTTAGATGGCGCTACTTTTACGTTGAACGTTGTCTTTTGGAAGTATATGTATGTCTACTATAGGTATACAGATGTAATACTCTATGCATATATGTATTCCTTTCAAAGCATGTCGCTTTGTTTCTAAGTTACATGCATAACCGCATATATATAATAATGATCAACAATTTCATAAACCGATTATTGTTCGTTCATTTTTACAAGACACATTCTAATAACACTCTTTCACTAATTTCGATTTTCAATGTTTATTAATAAAATTTTAATGCGATAAAAATAAGCAATGGGTAAAGAGAAGAGAGAGAGAGAGCGAGAGAGCGAGTCCTTCACTCTTCAACTTATTTTTTTTCTAACGTAAATATTATGTATATTAATAATATTTTTTATATATTTTATAATTTGATAGAAATAACCAGAGAAATACCAGCAAACGCTGTTGCCGTAAAGGTGACTAATTTTTTGAATCCCACCAATATGAGAATTTACCATGAGGATGACTTTCACGAAAGACTGAACGAGATAAGTGCTAAATTGCATTTAGTAATGAAGAACAGACGCAGGAGAAATTCGCGTCCCAAGCTAGAGCCAAAAATAGGAGATGTAAGATTTTTTAACTCTCGCCTGTTTTTGTTTGCTTTTAATTCACCAATAATAATAATAATAATAATAATAAAGAAGCTTTTATTTTTATCAGACGGTCATAATGCATAATAGACCCATGAGAGAAGAGGAATTGCCAGCTTGGTGGATGCGCGGAATTTTGAAACATATGGATCTGACAACAATGGAATACAATATTCTTCTCGTTGATCATGGACACGTTATCAAAGCTCGCAGAGAGGACTTTACAATTGTTAGAAGGAGCTTGTTACCGTACGAGCATGTTACATTTGCCGTTGGTATCTACAAATTGCTACCATTATCTCATGAAAAAGATCAAATCGGTGGACAAGCGATTACAGGGTAATTTATCTATTTTTTTAAATAAATAAACAATTACACAAACAAGCATAATGATCCTATTTATTAAATTAATAATTTTTTTTATAAATTTAGGATAGGCAAACAGTGGAGCGCTCTTGCTATCTATCTAGCCACTGAATTAATTAAAGTTGCAGAAAAGTTGTATTTTGACTATGTGGCAGTGGATGAGTATGGAAAACCATACGGAGAGCTATATCTTTTAATCGACAAAAAAATATTGAGTCTGAGCCAAGTTTTGGTTTATCACGAACAAGCGATGTATTTGGGAGAAGGTGATTGATTGTTTTTGAGGAAAAAAGGATTTTTGTTTCTTTTTAAATTATTTATTGATGCTTTAATCACAAAAAAATCATAACAAGTCATTCCTAAACAAACACAATAAATTATTATTATTATTGACATTTTTTTATTCTACAGATATAATTTCACTGATAAGAGAAAGAGAGGAAGCAAACAATAGGCGAGATCTCGTCAACGATAGACTGATTGTCGCCACTGAAACAAGAATCCTTGATCCACCTTTGAAACACAATATGTCATCAACGTATAAGGAGAGTGGAAAGCAGGTCTTGTTCAAAAAGATAGCTTCAAAGTTGGAAAAAGAAATGCGTAATGTCGACGAGGATTGTCAACAAATTTTGGTTCGTTCCAAGGATCATTGCGAACGATTGACCGTTATCGAGGATGCTTTGTTTCCTCAGAGAATTCATGCAGTCTTGAGAAGTTTTAAAATGATCGCTCTACGGAAAATGCAATCGTACATGTGGCCAGCGGTGAGCAAAGGTCTGAGCGTTGTCGCAGTTGGACCTCCTAAATGCGGAAAAACCATCGGATACGTTGTGCCTGTTGTCAGTGCGATTGCGTCCCGAGAAACGGTACTACTTATTATCATATTTCACTTCGTTTTTTTTTCTTCCTCTCCTTTCATTGGAAAAACTTTTTTTCAAATTGTTTCAGAGACCAAAAGACAATAATCCACTGCTTCTAATCTTATGCTCGTCCACTTCAAATGTTCTCAATACGAGCGGACTTTGTAATGAATTATTAACGGATTACACAGATATTAGATGCGTAGCAGGCTGGAATGGACGACCCGATAAATCTCTTGTGGTAAAATTTCATTTGACATGGTTGAAATTATAGAAATATTTTCAAATTTTCCTTAATCAGGCAGATATTTACAACGGATGCCATATACTAGTGACAACCCCGCCGTTCCTCGAGAGATTCATTAATCAGGATGAGGCACATCGAAAATTGATTGATTTCAGCAGTCTTCAATATTTAGTTATTGACGAATTGGATATCGTATTAAGCAGATATTACGAGCCAGTAAAGTTTTTTTATAACAATTCGTTTATTAATTTTTTATCAATTTTCAAATGTGTCATGCTTAAATGAAATAATATACATCAATAGTTCAAGCTGCTCCTTCGAAAATTCATTAAAATCGGAAGTAAGGAGCGTCCGAAATTGGATGAAAACTTGGTACAAACGGTGGCTGTTTCCCGTCATTGGACGTCGCTGGTTCAACTATTTGCCAACGAATGTATGACAAATCCTTATATATGTATCGGTTCTTATATGGAAGCTGCGATATTCGGCCGTGTCACGCCGCAATTATTCTTTCTACCGGTAGAAAAAAAAATTGAAAAAATATCAGGTTAATTTTTAACAAGCACATTTATATATACATTAATTTTGTAGAAAATTATGTTATAACATAGATGATATATTCCTTTTTAGAACTTTTGACTGATGAAGTCGCGATGATTAAAACAATGATCATCTGTGGAAATAGCAACGAAGCTCACGCCCTCAACGATTACATTTCAAAGAGAAAAAAGACTCTCCTCGTTTGTGAAAAAATGAGTTTCATGGACATCCACGGTGTCAAAGAATTCTGGAAAGCGTGCATTTCGGGACTATATCCGATCCTCATTTGTACCGATGAGGTACTTGTCACTTTGAATATCACCGACATTGACTGGCTCGTTCACTTCACGATCGAGTTACCTTCGAAATCGCAATTCTACTTTCGGTTCTCGACGATCATGGACAATTTAAAAGAAGTAAAAAAAAAACACGACTGTTTTTTAAGACTCAAGTAAAAGTCTAATTTATGCTTAAACTATTTCTTTTTTTGTTTTTTTTTTCTGAAAGGGAAAGAAACAATGCAAAGTGACGATAGCCATTGACGAAACGAATACGGTGCAATTGTATGGCGTGATAATGGCCGCTAAACATTGTGGAACAAAAATACCTAAGAAAATGATGGATAACGTAATGGTAATTATTTTTTAACAATAAATAAAAGATTAGTAATGGAGAGCTATATAAATAGAATAAAGTACGCATAATACCATTTATTTCTACCATTATTCTTGTATCAATATACAATGTTAGCAAATCGTTGCGAATCTCGACTATGAGAAAAAAATGTATTCTGTGTGCGACAACGTGAAAGCTTTTGGATTTTGTCCGAAAAAGTATTCATGTCCTTATCGTCACTGTGTTCTTGCTGAAATAGATAAACCTTCGCTTCCAATTGCCCAGTAAGTCTTTAAATGTCTAAATCGCGCTTTCGAATTTTCTCTGCTCTTTAATATTGATCTATAATTTCTGTTTATTTATTTGTCTTTAGAGGGTTCAAAGTAAAACTAAATGTTACTTACGTTCACGATGCGACCCATTTCACTGCAAGAATCATGGAATACATAAATTTTGATAAAAAAGTGACCTCGTTTTCAGCCTGCGATTACGTCAACATTTCATCGGATATTCAAACTTATTATGCTGACAGGAAAAATTGGTTTATCAAACTTTTTAAATAACTCAAGCTTATTCATAGTTATATATCAGCAAGTGTATCAATAAATATTTGGGAACGTGTTCCAGGCGTTGTCATGTGAAAGTTAAAGTGGGCGACATCTGTGTCATTGAGGAATCGTTGGACAACTTTCAACGAGTCAAAGTCTTGAACATTACAACAATAAACTATGAAGGCATTCCAATCACCGTCGAAGTTAAATGCATCGATTCTGGTCAAATTTTGCGATGCGTTAACGTAAGCCAAAAGAAAGAATCCATATTGAAGAAAAAAGAAAAAAAAACTTGATGAACTGCTATAGAGAAAAGAAAAGAAAATAGTTTCGTGAAATACTATGAAATAAAGCAGGTTGATGCAACTAAATTAAAACACCGTTTACAGGTGACACGACTGATGGAGATACCAAAACAGCTCGCAAACCGGAATACCCACATTGTAGAAGTATTCTTGGCCGGCCTTCTACCCTACGATGACGAATATGAGTGGAACAATCGAGCGATTGATGATGCTCACAGTTGGTTTCCTGACAAAACGATGCCAAATTCATTTGTACTTGGCACGGTCAGTATTCATAATTATTCATCATTTTTATAATAATACATACAAAATAAAAAAAAAAACATGCCACAGTCAGTAGATAAAGTTACAAATGTAAATAAATGAGAAAATGTTTGCAGGTGAAATTACATTTGGCAGACACGATCTGGGTGGACCCCCTAGAAATTCATACGCCTATTATAGGAAATCCAGTTTTAATAAACTCATCCTTCAAATCATATATGCTAAAACTTAAGCACGGAAAATCACATGACAATCATCTGCCAAAATTATATGACCTTTGTTACATCGGCGGCTTGACAAATCTTCAGGAAAACTTGGAAAACTTGAACGGAGAGTCTGAATCCCAAATTTTCGAGTAAAAAAAAAAGAAAAAAATAAACATTCGAACGTTCATCAATGCGTGCGAAAAATAAAAATGATGATCAAGAGACGCGGTAGCGTCAAGTATTTAATTAATATGTGAAATGCTGAAGCAATCAAAAAATGATGGGAAATCGATTAGATTGCAAAAAAAATGTTCTTAATGTGGGTGATCTCAATCGGTAAATTTTATTATTAAAAACTTTTCTTCTTTTTAACTAAAACGAAAAAAAAAAAGAATCTTTTTGTTTTCAATGATACGTTGTAATATTTCTTCAGGTTCGGTACAACCTCATTTTTGTTTTTAATAAATCTTTCTAAGCGTATACTATTTAAATGTAACATTTATTTATATGCCATGTATGTACAGAGTGATTGGAAAAAACAATGTTTTGTTCGTATGAGAAAATAGGAGGGATGGTGGGCGTATTTAAATTTTAGAGCGTCCATCAAAGTACAAGTTGATATCGAAATTTTGGTAAATTTAAGCAAGAGCCATGACGTTTGATGGATCCGCAACAGGACCAATGGTTAGCTCGCGGATGGCCCGGGTGCCCGTGACCGCAGCCACGATATTCACCTGGCATTGTTCCGGGACATGCACATATTGCTTCCTTCTTGCCACCGCTCGAACAAAACGTACAGCAGTGAAATATGCCCGTGTGCTTCGGTCTTGATAATAATTTATCTAAATTATCAAGCTGAATCTCTGCAATTAATAATATATTTAGTATGAAATATTAATAGTATTGAAGTATCAGTCTCTCACCGTTTATCAAATGAGTGCCCAATATTTGTAATCTTTTGAGTATAATTCTGCTTAAACTGAGAATTTCAACGTCGGAACCTTCTGAGAGGAGTTCTTCGCCGAGAGAAATAGCATCGAGCAAGTATCGAGCTCTCTGGAGTCTCGCAAATTCGTGAATTCTTTCCTGAGCCTCGCGAGTGTACGACATGATATTTGATCGTGTGCGAAACGGGAAGGTCAGTTCGGAAAATTCGTCGGAATATCTGCAAGAGATCTTTCATTAGATATACACATCTTATTATTTATTTATTTATTTATACTATAATATATACATTTTAAATGAATACTCGCTTACTTTTCCGTACCTGTTGTTGTTTCTCATTGTGTTGTAAATAGATGTTTCAAAGAAAATGGAATCGTTCTCGGACGAGCCGTTATTGTACTCGATAAGAAGAGAATTAAGGAGATTTCTGGCCCTTTGGAGAGCGCTTATGAGCAAGTTAGTGGCTCTTCTTCCAGCCCCGGAAGCACCTTCGCTCGCGTGACCCCTGTGCGATCCGCGCCACATGCATTCTCGGCAGGTTACTTGCTGACAGGCGATGCAATGAAAGCGCAACGAATGCGACGGATGCTCCAGACACAGCGCGGTTCTTCGAAATCTCTTGGCTTCCCAGAGGGGACCAACCTCATGACGCCGGCAAATCCTCCCTACTAATCGCTCCTTACTTATTTCGTTAATCTCATGCTTCTGCCCGCAGGATACACAATAATTCCCCAAGCAGGTCGGACAATGGACAGATGCCTGATGATAATATACTAATATTAAATAGTATTGAGATTATATGTTGTACTAAATAAATAGTACATCGTCAATAGCTAAAAATCAGCGAATTCGGCCGTCAACGCTACTATTGTTATAAATAACAAATGCAATAATGTGTACAATATAATAAAAGAAGATGAGAACCTGTACTTCTTCGGGACAAAGATCGCAGCACAATATGTGATGGGTCAAACGTCGACGAACTGCATCCATTACGAGCCGATGCTGCAGCGGATAATGAGGTGGCGGTCTTGGGGAGCCCCTATGAGGAAGAGGATTATCGCAGATGGGGCATCCTTCACGGTTACCGCCGGAAGAAGATAAACCTGCTTCTTCTTCACCCTGCCAGCAGTATTCCCATTTTACCTCGGAATTTTCATCACATCTTCCATCTGCATAGAGAACATTTTTTCCATATTCTATTCAACTAACTATAACTAGCTACATTCATTTTATGCATATATATATATATATCGCCTTATTTCGTTTTCTTAACTCCGCGTGTTGTATACTTCCTTATTGTATATGCTGATGCATATTGTATGCGTATAGAATGTAAATTTGAAAATGAATAAATGATATTTGTTGAAAGGAGGTATATAGGAAGAAAAAAAGAAACCTCGATCGAGAAGTTCATCGATGCAGGGGGTGCAAATGGGATGCAAGCACTCGAGTATTCTTGCTTCCGTCATTCTTCGAGCGCATCTCGGGCACCAGAAATCGCCCCTTTCGAGAATCTCCGATTGATCGGAGCAGGCCAGTAGTGTCGCAGAAGGCTCGTCGTCGTCATCACGACGTACGGGATCAACAAGAAAGCTGCTGCTGCTGCTCCGATGGGTGCCACCGGGATACGAGCAGGACTCATCGTAAGAGGCAGGACGATAAGTCGAACTTCTCTGACTTATCTGCTCCAATCCCGTCCACATTTCCGCTTTTTTCTTTTCTTTTTTCTCCTGACTTATCGCCTCACTCAAGCACAACATTTTATCATTCCCCCACACTTTATTTAATAATCAATATAGGTATATTATATATATTTTTTATGTGCTCAGAATCAGATATGCGCTCAAGTAAAAGTATACGAAAAAAAAAAACAAAGAGTTACGACGCGACATGCACGAGCATCGTCTCGACAGATTGCGCATAAATGTGCTGACGTCTAAATTTAGAGATGCTCGCTCGATTCCTTTCCTACTCAGAAACTATTATCTTCATTTTTAAAATAAGTTTATCTGAGCTCTCATTCTCATTTTTCTGTTTTTTTTTTCTTTTCTTTTTGCAACTCACGTGTACTGCGTATGTATATACCTTATTAAGTTATTTTTTAACCATATATAGTATCGCTTACTTATTACTTATTGTTTTCGATGTAAAACAAATAAGAGGGAGGGATACATATGCAAAGTATCTTGAGAAAAATGCAAACCCGCGGGTGGCATTATGTAATTGAATGGAAAAAGCAGTGGATAAGAAAAAAGAAAAAAACAAAATTGAATTCGGAGCGGCGGTAATTTGATGACGAGGTCGAGGCGATAATAATAATAATAATAATAAGAGAAGAGAAGATGAACGGCACGGCGTGCTGTGGAAAAAATGAGGAGAGATGAGGTCTGAAAGGAATCCTCCGCCACCGCCGCCGCCGCCGCCGAGGAATATAATAATGATGAAGTATCTGATGGTCGACGCGTGTGCGGATACTAGTATATCTCATCTCGAATGCGCGGCATGCTGACGCGTTTAAAGAATTGTATATAGCGATGAGCCTCATTTGTATATGCTATCTTCGGTTGAGCTTATACGCGTACACGCCCTTCGCGCGCGAGAATATGCAAAACATAAAAAAGAGAGAGAGAGAGAGAGAGAGTGAAAAAACAATAAGCACTCAGCTCTGATGCTCGTCCTAAAAATCATCTCTTCTTTTCCCCAAATCAATAAGTATATATACATAACATCATATGGATAAACTTCCGAATTTCACCGATTTATTCGTATTTCCTTATTGTTATTGTTATATTAAATTTTATTCGTTAATTTAATAACTTATTGAATAACCGTTTTTTTTTTATTAATAAAATGATAATAATTATTATTATTATTATTAATCATAGATGTTATACCTGTTTGTGTCACTGAATGAAATAACGTTCGTGATTCTTTGAGAAACGGCGGGAGGAATGTTCCTTGGACCTTTTCTTCTCTTATTCCAACTGCCAAAGATAAAGGTTTCTTTGCCGTTATTATTGTAACACGATCTGCTGCTGTTATCCATTTCGTGTCGTACTTTCTCCATCGACGGCTCCACCGTACCGTTAGTGCCACAACACTTTGCTAACGACTCAATCCTGCCCGAATTTATTTTCAGAACATTTGATTACTATATACTTATTCGTCTCTCTTTTCAAATACTTTCGAATATGACGTGATGCTCGTTTCTGAATAAGTTATATACTGATATGCTCATCATGTCTTCTTTTTTATCAATTTTACTATTGACTATATTTATTCATCAAAGTAATTATTTTTCATCCACATCAAGATGAACAACATTATATTTTTCATAAATAAGCAACTCAATTTTTTTACTTATATCGTTGATTGCAATCGTATATACAATACAGACTCCAGCATATATTATACACATTTATTGTTAAACTCCTGATGATTAAAGAGATTTAAAATAAAAACAGTAATCTGCTTTCAGATGATGAGTTCTCAAAATTGTTCACTTCACGTTTGGAGCTTAATGAACTTTAATTAAGACACTTTGTTTTTTTACAGTAAAAATAAAAACTCTGAGATCGCGCGCGTTCCCGCCTCTCTTGTTGTTGTCAAATTCGATTCTGTCGGGGGTTTACTAGATATTTTCGAGAAACGAACGAACCGTTGAAATATTTCAGGCTCCCCTCGACACGCATTCTCATGCTCCGATCGGTGTGCGTTGGTCGTTCCAAATTTAGCATCAACTAACTTGACTGAATACTCGAAAGACATTCTTCTTCCCATGGCAATTCGCGTTTTTTATTTAAACACTCGAACGAGATTGCAGGATACGACCTTTAAAATAAACCACAGTCCCCCGTTGATGGTATATGCCATTATTGGCAGCAAATCTTACGTTTCAATCAAAATTATGATCTACGCCGTAGCATAGACCGGAAAAAATTGTATATAGACTCATGTCAAGTTCCCATCCACGGAAATCTTTAGTAAAAGGCGAAAGATTTGTACGTGTATGAATGGAAACCAGAGTAAAGATGGGTGAGAAATATTGAGAATTTATTATGGTGGACAATGATGAACGCCTGCGAGCAGAGTTTGCGAATTGGCCCTCTGACGGTCACCAGATCCATGTACTACGAATGCCGGCTAATTTAAATTATAAAAAATAGTAGTAGAGTATATATATTAATAGTGTAGCAACAGCAGCAGCAGCAGTAGTAGAGTATCAACAGTTTAGTAGTAATAATAGTAAATAGTGCGTATATGAGAAGAAGACCATTTTCCTAGAGTACTCATATTATTATGTATATATGTATACATACATACGCATAATATAATTCTATGCGAATACAATCTTATTGAGCTTCATAGGAACGCACAATAAAAATCTAACTTATTTAATCCACGAAAATCCAGAAATGTCATTGTTCAAATATTCGTTCTTATACTTCTCCCTTTAATCTGATAATATACACGCAGCTTTTGCAGATACACGTGTTTGCGTACATATACATATAGCAACAAATCAAAGATACATATAGTTATGCGCATGCATCAGTGTGATAAATGAAATTGCACCGCGTGTAATTTTTCATCTATATATGCACATCTCTATATACTCACGAATGATAAGGAAATGATTACAATTTTTATCTTTGGCGGATAGAATACATTTTTTCAACGAAATGTAATGATTTTTCAACAATGCCAAACTCCTATGTACATGTATATATATATAAGTTTTCGCAGTAAGGAGTATAACCTCAAATTTGTCCTCCTACATGTGTGTATGTACATATACAGCAGGGGGGAGGAGGAGAAACAACATTTTTGTTCGAGCCGTTTTTGAAAAATACGATTGCAATGATTTTTCATAAACTCCAGATAAAATCTTCAATTTCGCGATAAGAATAATAAAACCGCGAGTGACGTATCTTATCACTATTATTTGTGCAGTGTTTTTGAACAGAGTATTCTCGCTCAAGTCGGGAATAATCAAAGATCACTTTTCTCGGGATACCAAAAATATTAACAATGCTACTCTGCATGATTCGACGTACATCCAGAGCATGTATTTTCACTAAATCATCGTTTCATCAACCTGTCTTTTTTTATGGATCAAAAGTAAGTTCTATTTATTTTTTTTCAAATTTATTTACAAACATGTGTCAGTATAAACCTTTGAATCTTAACAAATGAATAATAAATAAATAAAAACCCCCAATTTTTCGATTAGAGAGACACAGAGAGACAAAAAAATACAGAATGGGCTAACGAAATGAGACCGGATGAGCACGCATTTGATAGAGCAATGAGAGTCCTTAGGAATGACTTTAAGAAATTGAAGAGAGATATCTTCTTCTGGAAGGATTTTACCAAAGACAGTGAAAAAGCCAATGAATGGTCCTTAGATCCAATAACAGATACAAAATTTGTGGATGTTTTAATAATTGGAGGTGGAGCCATTGGAAGTTCCATAGCTTTTTGGATGAAACAAAGAGCAAAGGATGGACTTTCGGTGATTGTTGTAGAAAAAGATCCAACAGTAAGAACCTAAATTATATAATCCAATATGTCCTATAGTATTTATAATTTATTTTTTATTCCATTATATGTAGCTCATTTATCATTGATTTATGAGTCATTTATTATTTAATATTGCACTTGCATTGTAAAAAAAAATTATAATTTTTTCCAGTATAAAACTGCATCGACCACATTATCGGCAGGTGGTCTCAGACAGCAATTTTCTTTGGAAGAAAATATTCAGATGTCTCTATTTGGGGCAGAATTTATTCAAAATGCCCAGTTCTATCTTGGAATAGATGGTGAACCACCGGTAGATATTAATTTTCATCCACATGGTTATTTGTTTCTTGCTAGCGAAGCAGGAGCAGAGACATTGTGTAAAAATTCCAAGCTACAAAATTCAATGGGAGCAAGGAATATTGTTTTGACGGCTTCACAATTGAAGCAGAGATTTCCCTGGTTGAGTACAGAGGGAATAGCTGCAGGTTGTTTGGGTTTGGAAAAGGAGGGCTGGTTTGATCCGTGGTTACTTCTCTGTGCGTTGAGGAAAAAAGCAATCTCCATGAGCGTCGAGTATATACACGGAGAAGCTGTGGGCTTTCAATTGAGGGAGATGTCAAACGTTATGATTGGAGAAACGCGAAAATCAATCCGTCAGGGACTTAACAACGCTGTGGTAGGCTTTTCATTTTCTTTTTATTTTATTCTATTGCATCAATTGTTATGGTTTTTTTTTCTTTTCTTTTTTTCATTTTAACGTTAGTGTTATGAAAAAAAAAAAAAAAAAATTAATAATAATAAAAAACATTTTTCAGATAAAAGATGTCAATGGAGAAAGAATACATGTACAATTTGCAGCATGCGTTATTGCAGCCGGTGCATTTAGCAGGGAAGTTGCCGAAATGGCTGGAGTTGGCACTGGAAAAGAAATTTTGTCCGTTCCACTACCAGTTGAGCCGAGAAAACGATACGTTTATTGTTTTCATTCTCCGAATGGTCCTGGACTTGATACACCGTTGGTAATCGATCCGTGTGGAGCTTACTTTAGGTCTGTCATGAGATAAATTTTTTTTCAAATGAATTTTGTTCAATTGAAATGTTGAAAAATGTTCCGTTTGCATGGTTCTCTTACAGGAGAGAAGGTCTATGTGGAAATTATATAGCTGGCCGATCTCCGGACATCAATGATGAACCAAATATTGATAATTTGGATGTGGACGAATCATTTTTTAATGAACACGTCTGGCCGAAACTCGCTCAACGTGTAAAAACTTTTGAAAACCTTAAGGTGATTCATTATTGTAATTTCATAAAATTCAAGTATTTCAAAATAATTTTAATGTGCTCAGTATTAATATTTTGTGATTTATTCATAATTAATTTTCTTAATTTCAGTTAATGTCTTCTTGGGCAGGGTTTTACGAGTATAACACGTTCGATGAGAATGGAATCGTGGGATTCCATCCTTACTTTAGAAATCTAATATTCGCAACCGGCTTCAGCGGGCATGGGATCCAGCAAGCTCCGGCGGTAGGTCGGGCAGTTACAGAGATGATAGTCGACTCTGCTTTCTCGTCTATTGATCTTAGCAGACTGAATTTCAACAGATTCATAACGCTTGAGCCGATAAAAGAAGTTAATATAGTATGAACGAAAGTAATGCATTGCATTTTGAATTTTTGATCGAGAACTAGTGATACAATCTTGAATACAATGTCCCAAGTAAGCGTAATTTTTCAAGTGTAGAAATAAAATTGTCAATTCTATTCAGCTTTCTGTACAAAATCGCGTTGATTCGCTCAGTAAATACAACCGTATAAACTGTAAATACAAATAATGAAAATATTTAATTGAGACACCAAATTATTTAATGTCAATCGCACTCTATTATTATTTTAATTTTTCTCAATTTTATTGCCTCATCTTTGTCGAGGAATGTCCACTCTTTGAACGCTTCCATAACTTTTTTTTTTTTTTTCGTCCAAGAAGAAAGGATAAAACTTGAAATTTTTCAACTATTTTTTGTTCTTATGTTATTTGAATTGTTGAGGCGGTGGACCAAATATACTGCCACTCTGCTTACTCGCGGTTCTCGATGGTGCAAATCCAAGCATTTTTTGAATATTCTGAAAAATAAATATATATAATGTATTATAAATATTGTTCTTTTCATAGTTTTCAAGTACTTGATTACAAATCGAAAAATTCAAGTTTAAACGGAAGAGACAGGCCATAAGACAATAAGCATATAGTGAATCAGCCCCAAAGCGATATTCGGGTCATTCTTTCATAGTATATATACATATATATACGAATGTGATAAGTATGAGATACGTTGATCGTGCAAGTTTTTAACTGCCATCTAGTTTTTTATTCTAATAAATTAAGAAAAATAAAAAATCAGAAAAAATTTTTTTTTGCTCTTAAACGGTGTAACCAATTTTAATCAAATTTGAACACGTTATATTGTTATATGAAGGCTATATTTAAGAAAAAATACAAGCTCAAAATGTTCATAATAATCGTTAAAAAAAAAACAGGAGATTTTTCCAAAATAATTTTTTTTTCTTCATAATAAAGTTCTGAAACAATTATTAAATTAACTTTTTTAAATGTCTTAGATGTAGAATTATGACTAAATTCCTCAAATTGATCATAAAGGTATACCATATTTAAAAAAAAAATGAAAAACTGATTTTAAAAATAAAACAATCCACATGTTTCCATGTTTATACCTTTTGAAACAACTTAAATAAAGGTTTATTTTGTTAATGTAATAAAATTTATTTAATTATTATTGATTAGAGAAAAAAAAATCAGTATTTACTGATTAGTCATATCTTCAATTTATTAGAATAATAATAAAAAAGTGTATGATGATTGGAAACTTGGACATAATGGACGTATCCCATAAGTAGCAACATATTGGATAAAAGAATGAGGTAGGTATTGGGCTCTTGGGCCAATTTACTATGCTTGCAGTCCTATGGCCTTTTGAATCATACAATTTTTGTTACCTGTCTTATGCTCATGGTGCAAAGTATGTATAAGAAAATGAAGGAGCATTCCGTATAATCATTGCCAGGAAGATTTCTGTGTGAAAGACCTTGGATCCAACTGAACGGAACGAAAGGTAGTCGTGCAACGATTCTACCATCAAAAATGCTATTGAACATACTGAGAAGGGCAGTAAAAGCGAATCCTATGGCAAACATTGATTTCATTTTAACCAGTGACAAATCGCGATTATTGTTCTTCAATCGTTCTTCCTCTCTCTCGATTTTTTTCTTTTGCTGCTTATCCAAGGAATCACCATGAGCTTCTTTGCGTTTTTCCACTGCAGAAAAAATTCCTTTTAATAATAAGCGTATACAGATAAAAAAGCTTTCATCTGACATTAACTATAAGCACAAATTTTCCTACATTTTTTGCTCTGACGTTCAACTTCAGCCTTTAACTTTTGATACTTTTCAGTTCTGTAGACCATTAGCCACGTAAGACCTGAAATAATATTTTAAACATGATAACTCTTTTTAAAATCGAATTGTCAGCAGACTGATACGATTATCCATCTACGTGTTCCGGAACTTTTCTCGCATGCAAAATTTTCGATCAACTCTTTGTAACTGACTCACCTTCACCCAGCAAAGCTGTGCAAATACTTATAAATACTATTAACACTGTGTCTGCCCACATTATTTACAATTTTTTTTTCCAACCTGTTATTTTTTTAAATATATATATATTAAAAAAATTCAGCGAGATTTTGTGGCCTAACCACAAAATGAGTTGCATTAAACATTTGTGTTCGATGAGGGCGCCTCTGCTGATTATATTTTAAAACTTTAATACTTTAATACCCCCGGTAGATGATGTTGTAACTTATTTCTAAAAACTTTGTATCTATCGAGATTTTGACAAATTTTCTCAACAACGCCGCGGCGTAGTACCGCGTGCCCATCAGCAATTCTTCGAATCGATCGCGGTAACCAAGAAATAAATCAATTTGTCACGGTAATAAGTTTTCTTTTTTTTTTTTTTTAATAAGGTTGAATATATATAAAACGTCATAATAATCGTTATTTTGTATAATTTGTGAAGATGACCAGATTCGCCCGAGCAAAAGGTTCGAAAGCTTCGAACGAAAGAATGCCAAATGAGGCGACACCCTGGCACGTGATGAAGGAACAACTGGAAGAGAGAAAAGCAATGAGAAATAGCAGTAGCCTGATGAAATCAAAGTCAGCCAAGGAGTTATTAGATGAAACGGATCAACCTTTTTATTCCAACTCCATAGGGAATGTTAAGAATGATTGGGCTGAATTTGAAGTGGCCAATAAAACAACGGGAATGTCAGCCAAGAAAATAAAATGTGAAGCATCTATTGAAAACCCTCAGTCAGAGAAGATCCAAGAGGCGATAAAACGAAATTCTGTACACTTTCCAGAATTGAGAAAGAATAATAATGCATCTTCGTGCAGGAACAGTGGAAAAATATGGAAAAAACAAAATAGCGTCTCTCAAGCTTTTTCAGAGAATAATAATAATAATAAATCTAGCGCTAGCGGAGAGTCAGAAAAAACAAATGAAAAAAATGAAACAACAGAGAAGCAAAAAAATAATTCAACTGATGAAAAAATTCAGAAGAAAAGTGTTTTATTGGAAAAATTGAATGAAAAAGTATTCCCCTGTCCTAGTAAAAATAATGGAAAAATTAGCAAACGTCAAAAAAGAAATCAAAAACGATTAAATAAAAGAGTTGGATTGAAAGCTGTTAGTAGTGAATTGAAACATGAAAGTAAGACTAATTTCAATGTAACAGGAAATGATTGGTGTAGCAATATATATTTTGGAAAAGACAATACAAATTTAAAAGCGCAAGATAATGAAATGAAAAATGAGGAACGAATGGGTATCCGTGGTTCAAAAAATTCCAAATCATACAATCAAAACGTAGTAAAGAGAAAGGCTCCAAAGATTCGTGACGACAAAGAGCATAAGCGCCGAAAGGCTGAAGTTGGCTCGATCAAATACATAATAAATGGTGTTGAAGTGGAAATTATAAAATATGACGGATTTCCGGTAAAGAAAGAAGATGCGGAGCGACTGAAGGGACTGCGACAAACTATGGTAATGAAGGGTATTCCAAAGTCGGAAATAGACGCTGCAATAAAATTAGAACGGAGAAAAGCAGAAAAGTCACTGGCTCGAGTGCGAAAGCAAGTTTGTTTTCATTGTCGCAAGGCTGGACATAATTTGTCAGATTGTCCAGAGCTTGGTCACGAAGAGTCAGTGACAGGAATTTGTTTCAAGTGTGGATCGACTGAGCATACCCACTTTGAGTGTAAAGTAACAAAAAAGGAAGTATTTCGATTTGCAAGTTGTTTTATATGCCGGGAACAGGGTCACATTGCAAAACAGTGTCCTGACAATCCAAAAGGACTTTATCCTCAGGGCGGAGCGTGCAAAATCTGTGGAGATGTGACCCATCTCAAGAAGGATTGTCCCGAACTGACAAAGGAAAAAGAAGAATTCACGCTTACTGTTGGTAAAATTACTGAAAATACTCTCGAGCTCCTGGAAGAGGGCCCAAAAATACTAAATAAAAACAATAAACTTAAGAATAATGTCATTAAATTTTAAAACCGGATTCTGTCACCACAATTGACAATAAATGTTTAAATAAACTTTATTTTTATCACTGATGTTATTTCCTATCATTCTCGCACTCAACTTTTACTTTTATTTATTTTTTCTTTAATTCCAATTTATGTATAACTAAGCTTATTTAAAATCTGTAAAATTAATATAATTATTTTTAAAAAAAGATGTTATTTTTGCGAATTGTAGTGTATTATAGTGTTTATTGAAAAAGTTCAGACGTGCAAGACTCGCCTTCATTTGCTTCGCAATCACGCCAGTAAAGATTCATTAAACGGGCATGCTTGCGTCCAAGTTCGGCAAATATACAATTTTCGGATCGTGTAGTCAGAGTGGTTGCAATTTTTTTTTTTTTTATATATATATATATATAATTTACACAAATCTCTCTACATATAAGTGTAAGTTAAATTCTACCTAGTCCTTTAAATCATATTTATAGTGTCGTTCCCGAAATATATTTACCGTACCATAGTCCGAGGAAAACCTGCTAAGAATAATAATCCGCTATTAGTAGAAACAAAATTAGTGACCTCAGCAACGGCATCTTGACCATACCATTCACGAAGTAAGGGTATTATTTTTCTTTTCATAATTTGTACACACTATTCAGTCGGTCTTCAAATTTCTATCGATTCTCGAAAAATCTCACCGCGAAATACGCAACATTTATTTATACTCCTATACTATTGTACATATCTTTTTAACTTAGGCTAATTTTTTTTTCTGCTCTCTCGCTCTCTCTTATTCACCTTTATCATACACACCTATAATATTGTGTGTTAATATATGTACATGGAGATATACATATAAATTGTCAATTTTTCAATTAGTATACTGATATCACGAAATTTATTACATTTTTTTCCATAGCAAATAACTAAAAATGTTGAAGAATTATTCATTTTTAATGTGGCCTTAGATCTTGTTTAATATTTATATACTCTACTGTAAACTTCATAATTGTGTTTTTTGAATATGATGTCTTCTCGAGGAGATGTGAAACGAAAATCCAGCAAACGTGTACACATTACTGAGTCGCAACATCGAAAGGTTCACGATTTATCCGAAGAATGACGACAAGGGAAGAAGTGATTCTGTTTAAAATGTTTTCAAGGGTAAATGTAGAGAAATGTTTGGATAATTAAAATATCTCAAATATCTCCTTTTCATTCATACGCAATTATTCCTCCCAATGTCCCATATCTTTGGTTACGTAAAATTGTCTTCGAATGCTCTTCGAATTTCTACGTGAAAGACTGAGATCGTGAAAAATAGAAGGATTAAGACGGGAGATACGAACAAATTCGATAGCCTTTTGTCGTTTCCAACGAGTAAACGATAGCGCATGAATACTTTTTCATCGATCTTGAGTGCTAGGTAGCCTCGGCCTTGTGTGCAGATTCTATTATTTCCTTGAGGCATCTGCCAAATTCTTCGATAATCAGTCTCTGGGAGGTATCTTCGTCAAGCATGTTTCGCTCGGCCTCTTCCGCCTGGGCCAGTAGACATTGACATGTTATTTCGACGACTTTGTCCGTCAAAAAATTAAAAGTTTGCCTGCAAAAAAAAGGAACAAATCATACAGTCGATATCGCTGTAAATTATCAATGCTACAAAATATTGTTTTTATTAATTGATTTCATTCGAGAACAAATGTAATCACGATATGAACAAGGAACAAAAACTGTTCCGCCATAATAAAAAAAAATACTTATAATTACCTCGGCCCGGTATTCGATATTGCTTGAGGTCTAAGTGTCAATTCCGGGAGGAGCTGCTGAAACTGTGCTTTGCTCATATTCAGCTTAGAAGTTCGCACTTCAACCGCCTCTGCAAGGTCCTTGAGCGATTTTTTCTCGAGAGCTGACTCCTCGACATTTCTACAGCCTATACACTTGCAATTAGCCGAGCATGGTATCTTAGCCTGAAAGGAAAGCAAGTATCCGAGTTCAGAATTTCTTTTCTATATAGCTATAGCTTCGACTATTATTATTGTTATTGTTATTTTACCTCGTAGCATTCGCAGTAATTTTTTAAGCACCCGCTTCGTTTACAATTACAACCTTTATTGTGACGTCTAACATCGTCTCCAGTGTCGCGTCCCTTACCGATTTTTGGACGGAACGCATTTGGATTACGTTCAAGACAGGATTTAATCGCTCTCTGCCTTTCCTCCTCGTTCCCGAGATTGTTGGAGCAATTATTGCAGTTGCACATGTGACAAAATTCGCCATTCGCAAAGCAATCACAATATCTGAGGGAAAACATTTGGGCAAATTTAAAAAATGTGCCTTTTCTTAATGTATTTCTTTAAATTCGCACGAATATAAAAAGAAATGGAATTGACAGATTTTTCCAGTCAATTTTTTTCACGTTCATGGGAAATAAAAACGTGGGATGACACAACAAATACGTTTCGTTCGTTCTGTAGCGATCTGGAAGACCTTCTTTTGTTTCGCGGAATAGAATAATGGTAAAAGAAGATCGAAGACGTCAACGCTTACTGTGAAACGCTCATCAGGTACTTCCAAAAACATTTTTTTTTATTCGAGATAAACATCATCATATTAAGATATTTTATATATTTTTGTAATAAAAAAAACAAAAACTGATTCGTTATTCATGAAGAAGATTGACTAATAAAAGAAAGAACGATTTTTTTCGTTGAATGAAAAAAATCTGAAAGTAACTTACAATTTGAGGCATTGAGATTTTGTACAGTTGCACGGTTTTCTGGGCCGTATCCCATTTGGTTCGACGCCACTGTAGGCTCGTTGGGAGTTTTTGCTCTCAATGACCGAACTCGCAGAGACATTTCCTGACGAGCTCTGCGAGCTGTGCGAACTGCTTAGGAGACTCGGAGTTGAGGGCGATTTTCCTTTAGACTCGTCAATTCCTTGTTGAATATACTGAGCGGGCAAAACGACGATGTTACCGACATTCGTCGTTGTTGATATAACTGCTTGACCGGAAGCGAGCTGACTCAGCGCCGACGCCGGAATCGCTACAGTACTACTTTTAGACTGATTCAAAGATCCGGAGGCTGGGATCAAAACTCTCTGTCCACTGGTATTTATTGAAGATTTTGGAGCGACAGATCGTAAAGGCTGACTGCTGGTATTGAGAGGAACGACCTTAAAAAATATATGCATGCCCATGTATATCTGAATATTTAAGTTATTTAAATATAATGTATTTCAAAGATTCGGAGTGAAGAAAATAATGAATGAATGAATGAATGAATGAATGAATGAATGAAAGAAAGAAAGAAAAAAAAATAATACCACAATTTCAAAAAATTTCTTACTTTTACAATTTGCTGCTGTCCACCGATTTTTTGCGTAACACCGACTGTTTGAAGAGTTGCCTGAGTTTTCGGTTTTCCAACTGTGACAACGTTACTCGTGCCGGAAGACGGCGTACTAACGAGTCTCACGTACTGGACCTGGCGTCCCGGCATTTGGATCTGATGCATCGGATTCCCTCCGGACACGATGTTTTGATTAGCTGCTATTCGAATAACTTGACCACTTCCCAAAACTGTGCCAGGCTTCAAGGCACTCTATAAATTATGAGGGAACATTTTTATTCAAATTATTTATCTTTGCAAGGACACAATTATATATTGAAGTAGAAAGATTCCTGAAAATTACCTGACGTATGATAACTTTTTGGGGACTCTGCTGCATCGATGCTTTTGTAGAAGCTGAATATGAAGTTTGGGTATTCGAAGGTCTGACCTGAGTAGTCATCGTTGGGGCGGGTAAAATTTTAGTCGGTGATTTCGCGCTACTCGTTGGTATGAGAGTCAACTTTGGTGGTTGGGTATTTGACGATTGGATGAGCTTGTTTACAATAATTCCCTGAAGTAAGCAGAAAATTATTCGATTCATTGCATAAAAGTGCCATGCTGCTTATTTTTAATATAGTATATGAAATACAAAAATATTGATAACTAATATTGACAAAAAAAAAGTTGTAATATGTGGTGAACCTGTTGTTTTTGAGGCGATGAAGGCAAAATCTGTTGAACTTTTGATGCAATAAATCCCATCTGTTGGGCCTGAGCGAGAGTAATGGTTTTTGTAGGACTCGTCAGTCCTTGATTTCCAGATGTCGTACCTAAGAATTTTATCGTCTGAGCTGGCTGGCTCTCAGCCTGAGAGGTTGCAATTAATACTTCGCTGCTGGGCTGTGTTTGATTTCCACTGAGAATCATTTTGGTGTAAACGTTTCTATTTTGTTGGCTCTGAGCAGGGCGTTTTACAGACTGGACAGACTTGACAGTTTGCAAACTGCCGATAGTTATATTTCCTGGCTGACTTGCGGATACAAGAGGTTTTCCAGACTGAGCTGATCTCAATTGTACAATATTGCCATCGGCAGATTTAGCAGTGATCAGAGTTTGAGCAAGGGATTGAAGTTGCCCTGCAGAAGCTGAGGCTGGGTGCGAAATTTTGAGAATCTGGCTAGCACCCTGACCTCCCACTGGAGATACAATCATAATTGATTGACTCTGTGCCGCCGGTTGGTTGGCAACATTAGGCTTCACCTGTACAGCTGTTATTGGTACTCTCTGAAGCGTAGGCTTTGTCTGGAAAATGATATTCTGATTTTGATTGTTGGTACTCGCTGTGGAAAACGTAGCAGTATCTGGTTGAGACTCTTCTGAAACTTCTGTCATTTCTACATCGGAAGTTGTTCCTTCCGCTTCTGGATTTGGTTCAGGAGCCGCTTGTTCTTCCTCCGTTGCAACAACTTCCTCTGTGTTCATGCATTCCAATTCAGCCTGAAGACTCGCAAATGTCTCAAAATCATTTGACGCGTATTGCTCTGTATTATGAGAAAGACTCAGAGCGCTCAGATCAGAGTCGCTAAAATTTCTTGAATCCAAACCTATTGGTTCGGCCAGTGCTCGAGTTGGGCCTCCTTTTCCCCCAGACATTTTACGATTCCAGACTTTCCTCTTTTTTGGTCTGTCTGATGGCTGAAAACAAAAAAGGAATATATATCCTCTTACATATAAATCGTGTGTATTACTCAAGAGAACAAACTTTCAAATTATTTTCCCAACAACTAACAGCATCGAAATTCATTTGACAGTCCTTTTTTTGCCATGAAAATGATATAGTCTGTCACCTTAATTATTGACATTGATTTAAAAATTCAAATATTCAAATGGCCAATAATCTTTCGTTCGAGGTCCATAGAAATATGAAAAGGCTTGAAAATTGCGAAAGTAAACATAAAGATCGTTGTTCGCTCGATATATTGAATAAATTTAAAATTAGAACAAGAATATTCGATTGTGTAAGGAAAATTCGAAGCTCGATAGGAGCAGGGTACACATTAGCGCCATTATCACCCGAACGCGCCATTTTCTGTTGACCAAACTGCAACGAGCTCCCGTTTGTCTAGAAAATCCTCTCGTGCTATGAAAACGTTCGTAAAAGTCCAAGTAAAGTATCGGAATAATGATATTTATAGCTAGTGATATATATTTATTGGAAAAAATTAAAAAATAAGTAAATATAAGAGTTAACCTAAAATTCACTAGTTCGTATAAAAAAAGTGTGTGCGTACTGTGTGTGCTGGGTGGGGGCGTGTGTGCCTCATCAAGAACATAAACTTATTAACAAAGTTTCAACATTTTAATGAATAGCGATTAACGGCTTATTTATAAAGTGTATTTTCATTCTACTACGTTTTAAATTCACTTATTGTTCGCATACCTCAGTCGGAATCTTGTTATCTCGAATTTGTTCAAAATCACGCGCCCACCATTGCTGTCCCAGAGTTCACTGCGCACCGCCTTTTGGCATGCACGTATAAACAGAGACGTTGAGGATCTTTTCTATCGTAATTAACTACTATTTCCACGAAAAACTGCTCTCCCAAGAAACATAAAAGAGCTTCGCTGTTGATTGAGAGAAAAAAATTAGACTCGGACGAAAAAAACTCACTCCCCGTGAAAAACTAGCCGTATTTTCGCGCACTTTGCATTTTTCGATTTCGCCATATTTCAGCTGCGATCGCGGCTAAAAACACGTCGCGCCTGTATCCTTTTCGACCAATGAAAGTGCCACATTCCATATATCCCCCCTCCCCCCCCCTGAATATATATATATATATTATATACTGTATCCGCAGTATATATGTATTTGTGAATCATCAAAATAAAATATAAAATAAATCATCGTCTAAATCTCATGAATATAAAATTTCAAATAAATTATGTATGTACTTTTGCAGTGAGCAAGAAAATGTTGGAAAAAATAATATATGTATTATTGTAGTAGATAAAATGGATAAATAAATGACGATGAATTTCATAGCAACGCCATCTTGGACGACTTTGTATTCGGATGAGGAGCCGGGACGGGGCGTATGCGTAGTACTCGATGATCATCGCGCCTCGCTGCACGCGGCTATACTGTGAACACATCAACAACGACATATATCAGCATACTATATTTTCTATTTTCGCGGATTTCGAGTTAAAATGGTGGTGACTGTGGCAATTGTTCGTCAACAGCTCACGAATTTGGCACATGCCGGTGGTTCTCACAAAGATCAAGCTGAGAAGTATATAGAGCAGAATTGTAGCACTATTATTGTCAGCAAACATCTCATTTGTATTTACAAATATACATATTATTTATTTCAGATATCGTTCGATTTTGGATGCAATTTTATCGTCGTCCGGCGACGAGCTCGTTGACACTTTAAAGCTCTTCATCGAAGCTAGTAATAAATGATTTATGCTAATGAGACAACAACGTGTTACGAAAACACGTTGCTTGTATCATTTTATTTAAATATTATTGCTTTCTTTTTTTTCCACAGTTGTCAATGAAAATGTAAGTCTTGTTATTTCAAGGCAAGTCCTTACCGATGTCAGCAGTCGATTGTTGCTCCTGCCTGATGAAACATCAAAGGCTGTCTCGCACTACACTTTAGAAAAGGTATTATTTTATTCACCTTTAATTTTAATAAATATTTTACATACAAAAGTACACAACAGAATAAATGATGAATTGATAAAAGGTTAACAGATAGTACAAAATAAAAATTACTTTCCAGGTACAGCCTAGAGTAATTTCCTTTGAAGAGCAAGTAGCAAGTATTAGGCAACATTTGTCAGCTATTTATGAAAGAAATCAAGATTGGAGACAAGCTGCTAACGTCCTGGTTGGAATCCCATTGGAAACAGGCCAAAAGTAAGTCTAAAACATTTATTAAACTTATCAATGAATAAGTATCTATATTAAAAAAGACATGAGGCCTCTAATCGATTCATCGGAATAGAGAGTGTATTATGCGGAGCGCATTGACTTTTGGCTAATCTCTACTCATT